>KI920556.1:15169-27245 GCA_000473525.2 Anopheles melas | reverse complement strand
TGTGTGTGTGTGTGCAGAAGGGAGTGTGGACGGCAGGGGGATGGATGGCAGAAAGATTGCATACACATAACATGTAACAGTGACACAGCCACATCAAACAGACGTACAAAAGAAGCTACAACTACTACACAACGCCATCCCATTAAAACGAAACAAAACACGAACACACAATAGAAAACCAAACACATACACGTATGCACACACACAGTCCATGCGGCCACACAGCAGAGTGAATCAGTATTTGAGAATCAGGATCGCAAGCGAAACAAAGCGTTCAATTTTAAATCCGGAATGGTACACGGCACAAGGAAATTAGTAAACGATCCTTCAAAGTATGCAAAGTGAGTGTTTGTGAGACAAGCAAAGAGGATCACTGACTACCACCCCCGGAAAGGAGCATTGTTTGAGGATCATCATCATCATCATCATCGTCAACTTCATCGCAGTCGTGGCCAACTTTCAACACTGGACTGTCCGGAAATGCAGAAGGTAAGCATGCATCGCCTAAAAAAACGAAGCCAACCGAATGGCATCCAAAACAAACAAAAAAGTGAAAGAGAAAAAACAGAAAAAGAAAGAAAGAGAAAAGAGAAAGAGGTCGCCAGAAAGGATGGAGATTAATGTTTCAGCAAAGCATGTAAAGCAAAGGTAAAGCACGTATCAAATAAAAAAGGCAAAAAACACGGAAAAGCAAAACACAACATAAACAAAGAAACACTAACAAAAAAACCACAAACACACATACCAAACGAACATGAAAAGGAAACACAAACCACACAAGGAAAAAGAAACACAAAACCACAACTCATCGACACGCAAAACACGGAGAGGATAGAAACCAAACAGAAGAAGAAAACAAAAACAAGAGAAGCGAAAGAAGAGAAGAGAGAAAAAAAAACAAGAATACACATGGAAAAAAGCGGAAAAGAAAATATTGTAGTTATATATTAGTTAGGTAATTCATGAAAAATTATATTGTACATATTTTTATATTTTAATCCTCAGTTGAATAAAAAACCAAACATATTTTTTTTAATGAAAACGCCGCCTCCTCGTTGTTGAGCTCTGTTTCCCCGAACCCATCGAGCTGTAAGTGTGTAGTGTGCAAGCGTAAACACCTCCTTCAAGAGCGCCTGTAAGTATATGGTGTTGCAAAGTGTTTTTATACTTTCGCGCCATGAATGTATAATCAAACCAATGAACACCAGTCCACTTTTGTTGCCTCTTCCCTTGTTTTGTTGTCTGTTTTTATTTCTCTGCCACTGTATTTTTGTATGGGTCCTGCAAGAGCGCGCGCGGTCCTGCCCAACCATCATCTAGCGCACGTTCGCGTGCGAAATATTTCACGCCTCGACTGGTTGACCAAGAGCTTTTCCTCGCTCCCTTTTACGCTCTATCCTATCCTGCCCCATTCAACTGTATGCGATCGAGTGCCATTTCACGCCTAGACCACACGCCTAGCAGTTGCTTGTGCCCCATTTTCATTATTTCCACGGTGTGCCGGGCTCATCATTTGCACTAATTGCCTGGCGCGGAAGCAGCGGCGTCGGTGTGATTTATACGCTGCAGTGCATCCGAATACGCAAAACAAGATGCAATGTGGCAGTAACAATATCAATACTAAAAAAGCACCACCACACACACACACAAATAACCATCCGTTATGATGGACGAGAAGCCATGTTTTATTTGCCATCTTGCCAACTCGCCCCCTTGCCCATTATGTTCATCAACTTGTGCAGCGTGTGCCATTGTACCAGTGGGTTGGAGTTCTATTTTTGCTGTCAACTTTTTCACAACTTTCACGTGTTCATTTTTATTATCATTTTGCACTCATTCTCCCTGTTTCTTTGTCTTCTTTGACGAACTTATCTCGGTTGTATCTTTTCGCTGGAAGCGGTAACATTGCATCATCTCCCCAGCAGACAGAGAAGGGAAAATTTGACTTTTTTCTCTGTTTTTTTTTTGTGGTACCATTTTTGCATATTTTTATGTTTTATCAACCATCTTTGCACCCAGCTCGGTACAAGCCGATATGGTGATGGGCGAGTTTTGCATTTTGGCTCCCATTCCCCTACTGCGCAAACCACAAAACGCAAAATGCCAAAAAGTGGAGCGGAACAGTACAAAAAAAAAAACAGCCAGCAACATGCGCACACGCCACACGACAACAAGTTGAATAAATAAAGTGAAAAATCTGGCATGCGCGTGTCAGCACAGGCCACTCGGCCTCCACGTAGCGCTTCAATTTTTCTGTTTTCTCTCTGCATTTTCA
The DNA here is from genome assembly GCA_000473525.2 of Anopheles melas. NCBI lineage: Eukaryota > Metazoa > Arthropoda > Insecta > Diptera > Culicidae > Anopheles > Anopheles melas. The sequence continues at coordinate 24,970 of KI920556.1, read as the reverse complement.
TTAAACGTTTCAAGCTCAATTGCCCGCTCAGGGGAAGCTTATGGGAAGCTTTGGATATTTGTTTCTCTTTTTCGGTTTTGGGTGCGATTTTATTTCACTTCCCCACAGTAAATACGGTCGCAGTAGCAACAAAAAAGACAGACAGACCGACTGCTCCTTATCTGACTGAGGGAACGAATGCAAAATAAAGCAAAATTAAAGATAAGTCCACCAAATAAAGCACCCCAAACACGGCAAGGCATCGGACCGGCGTGTGACAGGCACTGCTTGTTAGCTGTTCATTTGCAAAACATTCATTTACTGTCACTATTTTTACATTTTCGTTACGGGTGTATTTTAGCTTTCTTTTTATTTTTTCCTATATAGTTCATCTTTTTCCGTAACAAACCTCTCTCTCTCTCTCTCTTGCTTCGAGCATTGGTGAGGTGTCGAAACATTCCCAAATTTAGATCATTCACTTTGAGTGTGCTGCAGCCCGTAACTCAACCTATCTGGGCCGGAAGCAAGCAGTCCAAAATGCTTCTAAAGCGTGCCCTTTGGGGAGGTCGTTTCAGAGCTTCCCTGCATCCAGAGAGCGGCTGGCCCCGGGAATGATAAACTGGCGTAATCTGAAAGAGATTACTTCCTATTTGATTTCGCTCATCCGGGGGGCGTTACCCGCGTTGGACCGGACTGGATGTGACAGACGCTGTAACGCCGCTCAAGTGTGGCTTCCGGAGCGCAAAATTAAGCGAAAATAAAGCATCACCTCGCCACACACCGACACAACAAATGTGCAGAGCGTAACGGTTGGTTTAAAATGAAAGAAATGAACGCAAATGAGCAGACACGGAGAGACGGTGGAGAGCTAGAAGAAAGGAAAGAGACACAAAAAAGAGACATAAAAATGCTAGCATTCGCCAACACTGGTACGGTACGGTACGGCCGAATGCCTAATCTGTGTCTTCTACGGTCTGTTTTGGGGCTCGTCTGTCGCTAGGGAATCGGGGAGACACACACACACACACACAGAGAGACACAAAGCAAGCCAATCTGTTGTTTTATTTCCTTTTTTTTTGGGGCGAAGGATTTAGTGCTACTCGACGAGCGATGTAATCAGGATGGAGCAGGTTTGTATCGGAAGAGAGACGAAGGAAGCGAGGGTGAGTATTTTGGTCATGGTTTTATGTTGACATGTGTTTCATCTTTTAATTGCATAAAAATGAGGCAAATTTCGAAGCCTGATGAATGTCTGGTGTGTTTTGGAAAGAAGAGGAAAAATGGTCCATTAATCATTAGAAGGTTTCAGTTAGCTGATCGACTCTGAATAAGGCCTTGAAACAAACTCTGTTAATAATATAAATTTAAAGTATTTTGTGAAGCTTATTAAGTAAAAGTGAGTTAATTGAATGATCTTATAAAATGTATTAAAAAATGTCTCAATATAAATTACATTACTGCCATCATTTGCCCATTTATTGCATCCCACTCAACATCACGTTCACGCTCAGTAAATCCGTTCGCACGGCTTGCCAGTTTGTTGCCGACAGCAGAAAAGAGAAAACAATGTCACACAAAGTCGAGAAAATCGCAGAACAGTTAAAAAAAAAACAAACAAAAAAATCGACATCCCCAAAAGCAAAATGTTTGCACGTGCGCTGAATAAACTCCCGCCCATTTATCTGTCTCCGTCTCCTGCGTCAGCAACGTAATGCAGAGGCTTGATGGACAACCAAGCAGAGTCGCAGGAAACGAAAATTTGACTTTCGTCATCGATTAGCACACGCTTTTCCCAGGAACTGATGGCAAAAACGCACACTTTTCGCACCAAATCGAAAAACCTCTAATCCATCGCTCTGACGCTTTCCCGGATCCTGTTTGACTGACAAAACGCGCTGTATCAGTGTGCCCCCCCCGACCGAGCATTGTAAATGAACAGATTTGGTGAATTTTATTTCACGCACCGGTGGGCGCGCGCGCAATATTGGATGGATTAAATTGCGATTTATTTTGTACGCCTCCGGGACGACGACGACGACGACGACGACGACGGCCAGGTTAGGTGAAGGTGGAATTATTTAAAGCATAGCTCACCTGCGCCCTGCGAGCGCAACCCAATGATCAAAGAGCCCGTGCGCTTGATGATTGAGGCGTGTTTGAATTTTGCCATTAATTGTTCCAGCGTTTTCACTTCAGCTGCAACTGCAAAACTTCCACCAATGAGAGCAGTATATTATCAGCGTGGCAAAAGGCAGATAAGAGGAAAGCTTGTTGTTTTTTTATGCTGTTTTTTGCCGGTAACCATAGCATTATTTAATTTTTACCACTCCACTCAACTTTATCTTGCAATGAAATGGGAAACTATTCCCTGTCGTTGCTGCCAGTGCCACCCAAGGGAGTCTGATTTCCGTTTTAATTATTTCACCAGTAGGCAGGTGTACCGATCGGAATGATAATTTGTTGGTTACAGTTAAATGCAAAAATAATGAAAAAATCTGCACTTCATCATTAAGCCGACAAATTGTACAAATTGTAGCCGAAGTATTGCACCAAATTAACGGGGTCAAAAGGCGTTTGATGTAAAAAAAATCCAATTCAGAGTGCAACAAAATGGAAATTCTTGTTTGATTGCTTATTACAGTAGTAAAACATACACTGCACAGTTTACTGCCGGATATTTATGTGTTCGGATATTTATTTTCACCTTTATTCACTTGCGCCAACGCTTGTGGGACCGATATTCGATTTTTATAAATGCTCTCCCTCTCTCTCTCTCTCCTTCCGTTTGGTTTTTGTACAGTGCAATAAAAGTAGAAAATTTTTATAGTTCGAATAAACCGTGCGTTTATTAACGTTCGAACGATGGGGGAATTTGTTCGTCGCTGTTTATGTGTATAGAAAGAACCAAACCAAAAAAAAAAAGAAAATCGCAAGCCATCGCACATTACGAGCACAAATCGTTGATAGAATTTTTATACTCACATCCTTCTTTTTTCGCCGCTCGGTCACAATAAAAGTCACCTTTAATTTTTGGACCATTTCATCCAAACCTTCCAATCACCGAAACGACGGCAACGATGATGGTGGTGGGTCCATGAATTCATAAATGATCATAACCAACGTTACGATCGCGGAGACGCGTTACAAACAAACCAAACAAACGGAACGAAGTGGAATGAAATGAAAAAAAAAACATTGAACCGAAAATCAATTCAGTCTTTTAGTTTATTTTGCGTTCCCTTCGCTTCGAGTTTTACTGCAAATCGGACTGCTCTCAGCTGCCGCTCTGGGTCGACACGAAGGATGGAAAGGCGGACCTGAACATTTCATATGCATCTTCGAAACGTAAATTTGAACCACTGTGGAACGGTGAGCGCACATAAATTGAAATGTGCCAGTTGGAGCTGGAGTAGTATTTTTATGCGAAAGGAAAGGTCCTCTTTTGCTCGTTTACTGTATACGCCCGCCTCGCCATCCCGCTGGTGCCATTTTCTCGCATTCTTTGCGATCGCGACCACCCCGGGTGTTTAATCAACACTTCCCAGCACAAATAACGGCTTCTCTATTGACCCCCACCCCTCCCCTCCCATACTGACAGCACAGGTACTGTTGCTCCAATCGTCACCCAATCGGAAGGAAGGTAGGGAGAGATTCACGAACGCGTCAACCAAATAAGCAATGAAGCTACTAAGCGGTCGATTCTAATCTAATATTGATTCATTGCTTTATTGCTTTGACGGTTTGCGAAGCGTCGAGCTCGATCGTCATCAACGGTGGGTGGTGACGGTTGTGTCTGTGTGTATCATTGGCATGTACATTAGCGCACGTGCACGGTGCGCTCTTAGGCGCCAGGGCACGACAAAACGCTCCAATCCCTCCTCCAATTTTCCCTGTTTTCCCACAACGATCCAAAACGAACCTTTACACAAATGCGAACAAAATCCTGTTCGCCAAATCCGACCCCATAAGCTTTCCTCCTCCTTTCACCCTCCGAATTGTCCCGAAAAAGGGTATTAATCAGTGTGTGTGTGTGTGAGTGTCTGTAAAAAAAAACGGGCGATGATGGTAGAAAAACGGGAAGAAAAGGCAGTTATCCTTCCGCCTTCGACTTCCCCGAACCCGGATGTAAGACTGGTGTGGTGTGTTTTTTACTATTTATTTTGCCGACTGAGTTTTGTTTGTTGCTGCTGCTGATGCTGTTGTTGGCGGTTTGCGGCATCTTCTTGTTCTCCAACCTTTCACTTCCTAGTATCGGCACTGGCATTGTTGGGCGAAAGCTGAGGGCGGCCTTTACGGCTGATTGGCTGAGAGCGGTATGAATGCAGGGCAGACAGGTGGGTCGGTTTTTATGATAACAATAACCTCCTAACCTTGGCGCCTTCCTTCCCGTGGTAGACTGCCGTGACCCGATTTACTTTGCTTAAGCCGCTTTGCCATAACCTTCAATCACTGGGGAACACACAACCAAACAAACACACACACACACACTCAGGTAGGTTTGGAGCCCGTTACGGATACGACTGGGAAGCTCAACACACTAAGCACTCAGAAAATGAACAGTGTGTGTTGGTGTGTTTGGTTTATTAGAGCATTATTAGGTCAATTTGGTTGGGTTTTCTTTATGTTTAGTAAAATTTAAGTCTAAATTCTAAATATTTTAAATTTAAAGTAAAAATCAATCTTTCTATTTACTCATCTTCATAAACATAAGCAATGCTAATAATGTGGTTAAATCATGATACATAAATGTTAACCTATTTTCGTTCAGGCTTATTATATTCTGATTTTAATTCAATTCAAGGATAGGCAAATCTTCTCCAAAGTTTGGACAGTTGCATACAATTATTCTTCAACTAAATGTCCAGATATTTCGATTTCAATAATAACCCTTAATTCTATCTTGAATTAAAAAACTTTGTCAAATTCTAGAATGAATGTCTTTCATTACTGTTTTACTCGTTTATAAACATACCAAGAATCTTGATTTTAATATTCTTCAATCTAATTTCATGCAGGAATTAGCGATATTTTACGTAATTCATCAGATCACAAGAGGTTTTAAGCAACTCAATCAAGGATCTTTCCCTTTTGTATTCTCCAAAGTGAATTTTTGTAAACAAATCTACACAAAATCGAACCGAGATAACTTCATAGTGAGAACTTCTAACATAATACTTGCAATAACTTTAAAAATTCGAGAGTTTTTGTAAAGGAAGATCTTCAAAGTCGTAGAATGTCGGATATTTGTCGTTGTAGTTTAATGATTAAGAAGTTGTAGTTTTAGTCGTTAAGAACAGGTCAGATATGTTCCAAGAAAATCATGGTCTGTACCTTAAATAATCATCTTTAACCTGGCCATTGTCTTCCAATTGGGAAAGTTTATGGTTGGAAGTATGGATTGATTCCAGGAAACTCCAACATCCGACTGATGATACAATACTCCTAACTGTTTCTGATTTGAAGCTGGAAAAAGCCTCAAGAATATAAACCGATTAGATTATTTTCGTTTTATCGAAAGCATTGTCCACGCTGGTACACCATTCTGTCCACCGATGTCCACGCAACGATCGCACTGTGCCGCAGCATCATTCCACTTTCGCTAACGGTGTGTGTGTGTGTCCGTTTGCACTGGCACGCCCCGGGACGGCTTTCGCGCCATTCTCGCACCAGCAGCGCAACCGAGCCGAGGAAACAACCCGACGCAAATAAAACGCATAATGTCTTTCTAATAGCAAACGGGCAGGTGAAGTGAACGTGCCCGATACGAACCGGTTCCGGAACCGCAAGCCTGCCTCCTGCCTCGAAACACACACAAAGCGTCTTCGGCTTGGAAATGGCTGTACAGAGAAGGAATGGTGGTGAAACCGGCACTCCCAAGTGTCCCATTCCTTTCAGGCCAGCGGGGACGCCAGGTTCGGGGTGAATTTAGACCGAAATGTTGCCAGTGTTGCTGATGCTGCTGCTGCTGCTGCTGCTGCTATGGGTAAAGGTTAGCCCGATCCTTTCTCCAAGGCAACCGAGCCCCTAACCCAGAAAACGGCAAGTCAGTCATTCGTTTTTATCTGTTCTTTAACACAGTCATCTTGGGAGGAGGCCGGGCTGGATGCTGCTTACTCCCAACCACCCCATTACCTACTGCCTAATTCTCGCCCATAAAAGAATCCTCACGCCACGGATACGCACAGCTCCCCCCCCCACCCCCCACTCTCAGAAGTATATCATTGGTGTGGCAAACGATTGGGTTTGTTGCTCGCTTTTTATTTTGGATTGGGAGTAAAAAGGGACTGCAAGCTCCGCCAGCAAAAAGGGACCACACACACACACACACTCCACAGAGCACACTAGAAAATCGAAATGGCAGCAAAACCTTTCTTTACCACCCTCACAGACCACACCACACCGGTAACCGTATTTCCGAAGAGGCGGTGGCTCTGTTTTGCACTGTTTATGCCATTTTATTTCCCATCCAAGCTTGCCCTGCCCGACCCCGACTCCAAACCCAAACGGTGAAAGATACCGTTCGGCCTTTCTTCAGCTTCTTCTGCCAAAGGCTTTGCTCTCTTTTTCCCCTCCGCAGGACAGAATGACAAATAAACACTCGAACCCAGTCGACTGGTGTGTACTGGCAGGCTAAAATGTGTACCGGGTGGCTCGATTTGCGAAATGCGAAAAAGGCGTTGCATGCAGCAGAATAAAGAACACAAAACAAACGGGCAATTCAAATGGCAAATCTGCTCCTGTGCGCCTACTTCGTTAGGAAGCTTCGAGCTTTAGCCGCTGCTCGGAGATCCTTTTTCCCGGGGCGGAGAGGGATGTTGTTTTGTTGAGTAATTAATTCGAAACAAATGCGGTAAGAGCGAGAGAGGGGTGTGTCCTTGCTTTGGGTGGAGCAATTTAAACGGGGGGAAATATGAATAGGTTAATGGAGGATTTAATTTGTACGCTTGCCGCCTGCTGCTACACTGTTATTAAATGTCTGTCCACAGTTATTTAATTCATCATTCCTTTTGTGCCTTTATTAGGCGTTCAATATTGTTCACTATCTTTGTCTGTGTGCCTGTATTTTGTACGGCAAAAACTGGTGACCATCTCGCACACTGTTACGTTTGTAAAGTATGTCAAGCGAGTAAACGATTTGACACTTTACGAGATAAAAAAAGGAACACACAGCCAAATACGCACAAAGGTTCATTTCCTTTCCCCGGACAGGGTGGAAATGAACACAACAGTGGCTCTAATCACCGCTCGAATCTAGCCAGCAGCAGCAGCAGCAGCGGGAGAAGTGTGTTGATTTTCCTCCTCCCTACCCTCCAGATCCCATTACAGTGCCCACTCCTTCCCACCCGTGCGTACGTGGGGTGTGCGGCGGTACGGCAACCTTTCCCGCAGCAAATCGTACTAACCTCATTTGCGCGAAGTGATCGAAAGGAGCGAAGGACATTCTCGCTGCCAATTACCTTCCCATCTACCCGTCTTTCTTCTCCCAATCTCTTTCCTGCTCTCACAAAGATGAGGAAAATTGGAAATGTATCGATTTTCCCAACCATCGACATGTCGACCCAGTGCGCTCGGGAGGACTGTGTTCGGGAACAAGTGTGAAATGGACATTTTATTTGCTTCCCGGGGTTGCGCGCACTTTGCCGTCAACCGCTTCACAAGCGCAATCACGAACGCAGAGTGAGTAAAGTGTGCGCTATTCAGCTTGCTTGCCGCTTGTGCTGCGTTTATTGCGCTTTCGCAACCGTCCCGCATAATGACGGATCGCTTGCGACGTACGAAAACTGGCGTGGTGTGGTGAAGAAGTGTATTTGCATCATTTTGTTTCACCACCCCCCCCCCCTCCCCTTCTCTATCGGCCTGCTTTCTTGTTTTACTTTTATTTATACGTTCACTTTCCTTCATCAATTCGGTTGGGTTGACCTTCTCGTAAACCTTTTTTTTTCTCCCACTCTCCAGCTCTCTCTCTAAAGCACTCCCTTGTAGCTTACGCCATACATCAGCGATGGGAGATTTTTGTCTTGAAAATAAAAATGGAGGGTTTTTTTAAGAGATTGGCCACTCGCGGCAAAGGAAAAAGAACAACAAGAGAAATTTTGGTAGTTTTGCTAACGAGCGTCGAAAGCTTCCCATGAAAACGGGAGAGGGGCCCGGGGGTGAAAAGGGTCTAATCCATCGAAAAAGGGGAATTATTACCATAAACGATACTTTCCACCCCGGCGCCCCCATCACTCAGCGACCGGATCAAGGGTCTCCCCGGGGTAAAGGTTTTCCCTTTTCTTCAATAACATAACGAAGAAGGGGCAACAACAACAAAAGAACGCACACTCAAAGCGGACGGACCAGAAAAAGGGATCGACCCCAAGTCCCTGTAGGGCACTGGCGTCCCATGCCAGGGCGCACCACAGCTGGCAGAAACGCACACAATTAACACACGCCTTCCTTATCACAGGGCTCCCCTTGGGCTCCCCGGTGACGGGTGGAAGGTAAATCCTGCCCCGAAAATCTAGCTCGTTTCGTTGCGTGATTAATTCCGCTACCTTGCTCGCTCCTTTAGAAGGCGCAAAAAGAAATCCCACACACAGACACACACACACACGCGTGCACAGAAATCGGAGCGTCCTTCTTCGTTGCGCCTCGTGCCACACGCACGCACGCACGGCTGTGTTGCCGTCCACCTCGGTGATGAATTAAGAAATCGAGCACCTAATTCTACATACCTAATGAGCTACGGAACAAGGCGATTAGAAGTGCGAGTAAAAACGATACCCCGAGTAAGCCTCGAACATGCCGCTGTAACCCCTGTTTGTGTGTGTGTGTGTGTCGGGTGTGGGTGTCGAACAACGCGTATCACAATACGCGACCGCTCGCCCACTGCGACACCGACACGCCGGCAACCGGCGGGGAATGAATCAATTTAGATTGGCGTATTGGTTTGTACACGCGCAACCCCATTAGGATCAGCGGACGGTTTTCCCCGTTACGCACCACACAAACACACACGCGCGCTGTTAAGTACGCTTGCTTTAGCTGTTGCTGCAGCCACTCATCTAGTCCCCACGTCCCCGGGGTTTCGCAATCCATCACACCTTTGTGTTGTACTGATTTATTCCATCACCATCGCCAACAACAACAACAACCACATCTAAAAAACGTGCTTAACAACGTCAACCCACTCAAGCCCCCCGCTTTGGATGGGTGGAACCTTTGGTGGATGAATATAATGACGAATGACGAATGAAACTAGTCAGCATTGCTGTTCTGTGTGAAGCAAACTGGGCGGGAATGCGTTCCCTTGTAATGAGCAGGTACCGCTTTCCACCGATCGGTTTTGTGGTGTTGGTTTAGGTAAATCGTCCACGTTACGGGAAGAAATGTGTAATTTATGCTCTGCGGGGGAAGAAACAGGACACGCATTCTAATAGGGATTTTTTTTTTCTCTTTTTCATGCCCGGGAAAATTAAATCATTGAAGGGTTTCGATTCGTTTGATGGTGGATTCATAAGTGAGCGGCATTGTTGCTCGGGCAAGAATGCAGTGCCACACAGCTTGTTGACTGTGTACCCGTTTTTCCATGCCTTCATTTATATGGCATTTGATATTGTTCGTATCACATTGGCTGAAAACGATTTTCGCTGAAAACCCAGGATTGAATATGGTGAGTAGTTTAATTAAAATTACTTATTAAATACCAAGGACTCACTTTCAATTGATCGAACGAAGCAGCAAGAACACTGTAAAAATCGGGTTTTCCATGAAACCGGGTAGTACATTTGATACAGTTCATAGGTAAGTACAGTCTGAACTCACTGGTTGAACTTCGAT
>AXCO02004848.1:0-16616 GCA_000473525.2 Anopheles melas | reverse complement strand
ATTGCATTCCATATTCCCATTTTCCTTAAATAAAGTGTATTACCCCATGGTCCCCTATGTACACTTGAACCGCTCAAACCACCTAACACGTATCCAATTTAATATTAATACTTGTGCACCATTTATGCGCTAGCTCTATACAAACATACAAGTGTCGTCTTCGTCGTTGCTGTGTTGCTCCAATAGTTCTTAATATTCCCGTACCACCCGAATACACCGTCGATACCGATAGAAAACGCTTCAAGAAGTAGATATACTATCTACTACATCATAGTCTTTCGTCCCGTACCCTTAAAAATGGTTCATTGATTTTCTCCTCTTCACTCTCCTCCTTCTTTTTGTTGTAAAACCTTTCCTATACTTTTCTGCAGACGAGCCCGTTATGAGGTGCAATAAATTATTCCACTATACGAACGATGCATCGAAATGTTGCTGCGTTGCTCGAGTGTGTGTGTGTGTGTCTTTGCGAAAAGAATGGCACACTACGATGGGGTGCAGGAATGTTGTTTGGGGTTTGCAAAGGATTCCTTTCCGCAGCAGCAGCAGCAGCAGCAGCAGCAGCAGCAGCAGCAGCAGCAGTAAAGCTTCGTGTGGTGAGTGTGATGGTGTGTGTTTCGAAGACAATTTGGGCAAACAGCAACCGTTTCACACCCGAACAAGTTTGAAGATCTGAACGAGACAGAACCACCGGAAAGTGGTAACGAAGATGTTGAAGAGATTGTGTTTGCTTGAATACAATCTACACTAACGGGAGAAGTTGTAGTAGATTTAGTGTTTCTTTGGATTTTAACCTTTTTCATTTAAATAGTATCGAAATAATGAATGTACTCTGAAGCTTTTCAAAGTAATGGAATGGTATAGTAATAGCCGAACGATTCCTAGTATAAGGAACATACACACATAATAATTCATCCTTCAGAGAACGCGAAATCATAACGGCATGCCGAGAATGCCGTCCTAGCCTCTCTCTCTCTCTCTCTGTGCCGTGTAAATGCAGGCAAGCATCTTGCAGAATGTGTTACATTAGAGATAAAACATCCACACCGGATTGAGGCTGTGCCTGCCTGTACCGTACACTGAATGCGATATGCCGAGACAAGCATATTTTGCGTGGTGCAGCAGCACAGTCCTTCCAAGGATGGCCCGAGGCATCCGAAAGGGAAAAACCGCATGGAAAATCTCCCTTGTACTCGCTTGCTGCGATGTAGCAGCAGCAGCAGAACGTGGAGAACGCGCTGCCTACTATACAATGCGTACTTGTGGTGAGGCTCAGGTTTGCTGCTTCACATCGCCCATACCCTGAAGGAGGAAACATTTTACACCTCACACTTTTGGGAGAACGAAAAGAAAGGTCTGCATAACGTCTGCCACGTCTTGTACGGGAAATGTTCGCTGCAGTGTTGTGTACGGGGAAGGGGGGGGGGGTGAATAGTTTGCTGGAAATTTCGGAGCCATATTAACAATGGTGTTTTATTTTTCGGCACAATCTTTTAATAGTAGATCCTGTACGATTCATCAGACTGTAAGCACCTCGTAGTCTTGCAAAATGTAAGTGAACGAACAACGCAAACGAGCATATCCCTTGGCAGTTTGAACAACAAACCGTTCATGTTACCTTAGACATTCAAGAACTCTTTGGCTTATCCGTTAAAATAATGATCATTCATGTTTCGAAATAAAATTCAAAACTGCATGTTACTTTCAGCAGTTTAAATGTAAAACAGGATTTTTGTCGTGTTTGGGTTGCTTTATAAAGATTTTTATTTAATTTGTTACCTGAATAAATCTTTTGAATAAATAAAAAATCCGTTAAACAATTTATCGATCATTTTTCTCAAATATGTTTGAAAAATTTAACAAAAGATAAATTAATTCACATTAATTCAAAAATGCGTTGGAAATGGACACCAATTTTGGAAATTGTTGTAATAAATAAGGAAAAACTTAATAAATGAAGAAAACTCAGGAAAACTCGAAAAGTTATTGGTAAATAGTGCAAAACGTTGTTGCAGGGTTGTTGCACCAATATTGTCATTAAATGTTACCAAATGTTTGTTGTTTGCTTTAAAGAACATTTAGCACTAGATCATAGGAACGTTTAGTATCAGGCCCCTTAGTATTCAAGTGATGTATATAGGCCACGGAGGCCAGATACTTTATCAAGAAATAAATAAATAAATAAATATTTAGCTTGACTTAAGAAATACAATGAAGAAATTAAAATTCAAGAAATTTGTATCAGCAAGGACCGAATACTGAAAACGACTAATTTTTAAAGTATTTTTAAAAATGTTCATAAACTAATTGAAAATACCATAAAAATCCTTAGAAGTACAGTTTTTTTGTTCATAACCAGTACCTCCAACAAGCCAGCTTACAGCAATCTAACTACGTGTTGTGGGGAGTTTTCGCGACCATATTGGAGATGGAAATTTACACCGATTGATGTTCGAGATTCCAAGTCATACGAGACATTGAAATGATGCACATTTAATGAGTGTTACACCCGCGCACCGCGTTGCACCATGGTGCTGCATACGGTCTGACACACCAGACGCGATGCTATATTTTAAAACAATGCTTGAGGCTGTTGAAAGTTTAATATACAAAATTTACAAAAAAAAAACGAGATCGAAGTTGCGGTTATACGGTTACATTCATAAATGAATGATGAACTTCTTAAATAAATATACTCTCTTTGCTAATATATACCCTACATCTATAAGGTATTGTAAAATAACTGAGAATATGTAATTATTTTTTCAGATTTATCTGCTTTGTTAATGTCATTCATCTGGCACTTGATGTTACAATTAATCTTACAAGTCCAACATCGGTACTTTAAACACTTCTTTTAATCTTTCTTGTTTTGTTTTCCAACTCCACTTCTTTTCCAACAGACAATCTCATACTCCTTGTTCTACTTTGGCGCTGCCATACTCCATATTTTACCAGCTGTGCGACAAGTGTACCGAATGGTCGCGCGTAACACGTTGCAAAACATCCTGGGGGAGCCCACAAACTGTTCGAGCAACAACATCGAACGCCGACACAGCACGGCAGCATAATGATGACGTGACAAAAGTTTTGCTAAACAATGTAAAAACATCCCGCTTTCGTTGGACGAGCATTATGTTGTAGCCGGGTCGCGCAAGTGCATCCGTACAACGCCTACGCCCTAAACCTATCGTTAAGGATAGAAAGAAAAAAAAACAGCCAACACCGAGTCTCTATCGAGTGTGTTTCTATAAACTCCTCCTAGCGGCAACACACAATCGCAGAGATAGTAGAGATGCAAGATCGCGTGTGAGGCAGCAGGTCTTATCGTACTTTTGCTCATCTGTTTTTCCCTTGTTCCGGGTGTGCCGGATTTTCTTCAACCCCCCCCCCCCCCCCCCTCCCTCCCTTTCACAATATAATGTATGCAAATAATCTTCTAGCGTAGGCGGACACGTTTGGGAGGCAAAATCGAGTAACCTCGCTCTCTTGGGAACGTCTGGGATGGTATGGAGCGTGCAAAATGCCACTCTACTCCCCGGATAGAAGCGTTCTAGAGTGTGTGTTGTTCTTGAAGGAGATGAGTACACCGGTACACACGTTGGGTGCAGCGAAAATATTTACCCCACTGACTGAATGGTGCAAAAGGAGGTGGCGCGCGATGATGTACTTTATTATTAATTTCAGTTCCCATCTTGCACGGGACACATTTGCACTTTGCAGTCTACACGTTATCCCCTTAATGCATGTATGCAGGGGCATCGCCACACACGTGCATCGATGTGCTACTCAGAAGATTCGCTCACAATGTTAAGTTATTGAAACCGAAACAATTAAAGTGCCGGGATACTCTTATGTACAGTTTTTTTTGTGTAATCCGTTGATAAAGTGTGGTAATTAAATAAAACTTCTCCGTGCGAAAGAGTATAGAAAAATAGAAGAAAATTAAGTTTAAAATGCAAATTAAAATAGTTTCACGTCAGTTGGATTTGAATAATCCCAAATTAATATTAAATTTATATAGAACTTATAATCATATAAATTTACACTGCAGGACATAGTAAAAACTTGTTTGCTTGCTACAAAACAACGGACTCGGTCGTATTTCTGTTGTTTAAATTAAATTCTTACTATCGCATCAAACTTACCGAACTATACACTGCGCCGAAACACCAATAAAGCTGCTCCATATTGGGTACTTTTTAACCCTCGCCATTCTGTTTTCCAGTTAAATGAGGTACGGATTTGTTGTATTAGCTGGAAAAGAACAAGAAAAAGCTTTAATTAAACTGATTTCAAATAGCAATGTCCTACTTATAACGAAATGAAGGATAATACACATTAACCAACCAATCAGAAGTGGAGGCGACACGTATTCTAACTTTTAAATTGAAAAATCCCTACTAGGCTAGGATGTAGGAAGGTTTCTTTCTTTACTCATTTAACCGATTTAATGTAGCCAACAACTTTCAAGTTCAACAAGCTTCCTGCCGTGTCACAATGTCTTGCATCAATCGATAAACTCATCAGAAAGTTTTAATTAAACCCAGACGGAAGCACCTGCCAAGCGAGTTGTGAGAGGTTGTGTCCAACCGTCCATCGCCGTTGACCGGTGCTTTGGTCCAGGCAGTTGAAAGAAGGTTATAAAGTGCTGATAGAGATAATGCGGAATGTTTGTTTTGTTTCGTTAGTAAGTAATAAGTATGTATGCAAAGCGAGAAACAATAGCTGAAGGAGAAGTGCAACAAGTCACTTGATTCTTATTATGATCAAGTTTTCAGTTTTGTACAACATCAAACTCTTTCTATTGTTATGTTTTCTGTTTTGTTAAGGTAATGAGAAAAAGGAGGAAAACAGTTGCAAGGAAATTAAAAATAATTGAACTACTTTACATTCCCATTAAAAACAAACAAGTTCTTACCCCCTTTTCTCGCATGCACCGTATTGCATTTTCCACTAAGCATGTCCACTAAGAGACATTCTACATCCTTCCTTTTCTGGTGCTGGCCTTTCCTTCGAGCTCCTCAGCACCATTGACACAATTGACTACCGAAAAAGGGCGTAAATGTACCTTGCTTTTGTGAGGCTAACCGTAGATGGCTCTTTGGCGGGCAAATTACAATCTAAACATACCAACACAACGCATCCATCTCGTTTCCGGGGTTCCGGTTCCGTTTACTGCTAGCTGTTCCTGACTCGACCGACCGTCGCCAGGAAACGGGACCGAGCATTGTGTATATGGGGGAAATGAAAGAACAAAACGGGTCCCTGGTCCTGGTCCTGGTGGGGTTGCAGCCAACGGAAATGAAATGATTTGCACAAAAACTGCCCCTAGACAGCTCTAATGAGAAAGAGAGAGGGCAGTGTCGCCCAACTTCCGCGGGGTGATCATTCCATTCCTGTTCGGTCACATTTGCCTTTCGGGACCGTGGACACCAGAGGGAAGTTTCTAATTAGTAATTATTTGTCGGAAAACACAAGGAAGCTTGGTCGAGACGGTTGGTCTTTTCAAATGTACATCTGGAGAGCGGACAGCATTACAATGAACGACGGCACAGATTCAACTGAAAGAAAGAAAAACAAAATTATTGGAACAGTAAAAGATTTACACATTTATAATTATTATTGTTTGTAATGTCATCAACAAACGATTCTAAGCACGATTTCTGCTATCCTAAAACTTACAATACTTGTTTTGATATAAAATTTGCAGTTTTTATTTACAAAACTAAACAACATTATTATTATGAAATACAAAAAAAAAGAAAGAACGAACAGAAACGACTCGTATTAGTAGAATGGAAAACAATAATGCATTTCGTCTAAGCCCCCCCCCCCCCCCAAACACTCCCTGCCGACTGCTCCACTCACAGTGGCGTCACGCAGGAACAAGTCTGTGATAAGTTGGGCTTCTTGTTTTTTTTTTTGTTTGTTTTGTGTGGAATACCACCATCCATTTCGGGGGACAGAATTTACGTTTTTACGTCTTTCTTACATCCTAACGCATGGTGCATGCGGCACCTGCGCTATTGCAACATGTTTCAAGAAATTTAATCTACTTACGTTCTAATGTTGTTACCGCCCTTTGCCACCCGCCCTTGCGCGGCGGCTCATCCTAGAGGATGTGCGCCCCTCGCTTCGTACAAAAAATATATTTACAGCTTTTTGACCCGTTGCTTTCACACATTCCAAGCAGTTTGCAAAACAAACGATTCTTCTTTTTTTTTTTTTGAAAATTTGGTGCTATCGACGGATTTCTCGCTTCTTGCTTCATTTGTCTAACTCCGCGCTTTTGACGACATCATTTTTTTCATTCTTGCCATCTTCATATACTCTTCAACATTTCTTTGCTAGCGAAATAAAGTAAATTGTAAACTGTTAACGAAAGTGAGCTGCGCACATTTGTGTGTATATGTATGTGTGTGTGTTTTAGGAGATATTGAATAAATCAGTAATTAAAATATATGTTTGCTATTCGTGTACAAAAACAGTTCGATAAGGATAAACTCTCCAGTTAACTGTTCCAAAGCGGAAATAATATCAGATAAATGGTAGAGATAACAGAACTTATATAGGTAAGATAAGATAAGCATGGCAAAAAAGGCTTGTCCAGTGACAGCACAAAAAAGAAGCCCCCATTAGCGATATGTTTGTGAGCATGAGCGTGGCTATAGCAAAAGGAGCAATTGGAAATATAATTCTAATTGCGGCAGGAAACGAATTGCACACAGAAAGGAATGAACGTGAAGGAAATCAAAATACAAACAAACAAAAAATCGGTCCTTTCTTCATCGAAGGGAACTAGCAGTGCAATTGAATTAAGGTTAAATCCCTTTTCTTTTCTAACTCCATCGCTGATACGATGCTTGGCCCTCTCTTCTTAGTCCTTTTCTTGAATTTACACTGCACTAGAGATACCGTTTTGTTTGCGTTTGCGTTTCTTTTGCCTTCCGTTTTACATAACTATACACTAATGTATCACTTTTTTGCGTTAGGGTTGAGAAACGAACAGAACAATACTCACTAGAATGCACACTTGAATGCAAGTTCTTATAACCCTTTTCACACATTCTCATCTCATTCGTTTACCACCATCGTTCATTTCTTGCACAGCGATAATTGTTTTATCGGTCCCTTTCCCTTAATGCAACCTCCTTTTTTAACGTGTGTGAAATTCGTCTAACTTTTGCTAGCAAACACACCGAAAGGACGTTTGTTTTGCACGTCTTTCGGTGCCACTCTGTTACTCTCGCAAGGAAAAGGTGACATTCTCTCTTTTCTCTAGGACCACCCAACAACAGTACCGCTTCCCCTCGCGGCTATAACTGCGACATTTTGCTAATCAATTCATTACTATCTAACCCGGGCGTCGGTCGTCGTGCGTCGGTCATATCGGAATACAGATGTGAGAGGATTTGCGCGGATCAAGTGTTACCGAATCCGGTGGAACGCTGCATGAAGAACACTCCCGAGGGACGACCACCTTCTTTCCCTTTTTGACGCCTCCCTACTTCCCTGGTCGGCGACAATATCGTTCACGGCTACACACTAGTAACTCGGGCTCTACTCGGCACTGCTACTACTATGGCGTCATTTTTGAGTCACTACTTTTCGTGTCAGTCTTCGTTATGCTTGCGCGGGCCAGCTTTTCCTTCAGCGCCGTCACGGACATTAGCGTGAGCTGCAGTAAGTAAAAGAACAAATGAAGTTCGTTTCAAGATCAATCAAGAACAGGTGCATGTGCTCGAAGCAATTACCTCAAGGGAGGGCTGCTCTTTGATCGCCTTGATGAGCTGTTCCGCTTCCTTGGTGAAGAGGAACACTACCGGGATCAGCACGTCGTCCCGCCCGTCGCCCGACATGGCAAACATTTGCTGATTGTTGATCGACGTGTTTGGCGTATTATCGATCACAATTGCAGCCACGGCTCCTGCAAAACAGAGGCAAAAATAATACATTCAAATTCAATAACACAAAGCCCGTTTATTTATGCTGAACATTCCACACTTACCCGCCGACTCCACGCGTCTCGCTTTATCGACAAACGTACACTCGCCTCGCTCGATAATTACAATCTTTCCCCGAATTTCTTCCGCATTTTTCAGTGCTACAGGAAAGGAAGAAAATGCGTTTAATTAGTAATGATGTGCCAATGATGATGCATACGCAATCTATCTTACCCGAGCAAACCTTCGCTGGCTTGGCAAAGACGGCCCGCTGCACCACGGCAAAATCGTTCACCAGCTCCATGCCGAAGTGGCTGGGGCCGGCCTCGAGGATGCGCATCTCACGCTCACCCTCCCGCTTGTAGGCGACGGCCTGCAGCTGCGTGTTGGGAATGGAGTTGGAGTTGGAGAGCTCCACCATCTCTTGCATGAAAATCAGCCCCCGTTCGGCATCCTCTGGCGATTTGGCCTGTTGGTTTTTGCACGAATTAATACTCTCCATCTCACCCAAAACCGTTCAGCCCACAAGAAACTTACATTGTGGAAGCTGTGCAGCAGCTGCACCTTGCCCTCGCCTAGAGAAACCATCGTAATGCCCATGTCATAAACTGTTCGTAGATGATCCGTATTGCTTGCCTGAAAGTCAGCCGCTCTAAGTCGCTTGGCACTCGATATGCGCGGACAGACTCCCGTAACGAGGTCACGGAGTGGGCGCCGGACTGTTTCAGGAAACAACTTGTTCGGGCTCGGGCAGGATCGCATGTAGTCGAGCATGTGCACCTGCTCGTCCTGGTCGCGTACGCCGGCTGGAAGGCGAAAGATACCGGGAAAGAAGGTTAATACGACAGCTTAAGAGAACTTCCGTCCTCTGGACTTACAGAAGGTATGGTTCCCCAGTTGGCCCAACGTTAGTGGCAGCAGATGTGCTTCGGTAGTGAAGATAAAGTCTTCGATGTTGAGTATCAGTTCGGCCGGATCCGAGAACAGCAGGAAGAGATACTTGAACGTTTCGGAAAGCACGTACGAGTCCATGCGATCCTCGTGCTTTCCCGTGCGCACGTCGTTAACCGCGGCATAGCCACAAGGAACTCGTGCGTGTTTCTGCAGTGCTTTCAGTGCTTTTTTGCCCGCCTGCAAAGAGAAAGAAGCTCCATTGAATAAACTGGAATGCATTTCAATTGAACTTTGCTTACATGTAAATAATAGTGATCACCCGTGGCGCGGTATAGGAAGTACGTGGATTCAATAAACTCGGGACGAAGATGATGCTGACCCCAGTGCACCTGTAGCAAACAGCAAAGCAAGCAAACCGTCCTTAAATATTTGACTCGAAAAAGCATATCCTCCTCCAATTACCTGGAAATCGAACGTAAATGCTTCCGGAATGAACGTGTGCATCTGCATCACCTGGTAAAGCATCTCGTGCGTCTGTACCGCCGGTTTCAAATCACCGGACAGTACCTGCAGCCCGGGCCAAAAGGCAAGCAGTGCGTCCATGAAGTTGCGCGTCTTCGTATGCGGCCGATGCATCTGCACGTCCAGCAGCATCGGTCCCTGGCTGATGTACTTCATGATCGCATGGTAGTGACGGTTGAACCGGGCCAGGTAGCGCTCATCGCCCAGCAGTATGTACGACTTCAGGCAATACTCGTAGTAGGAATCGATACCGGCCCCGACGCCCGACTCGCGCCGTATCCAGTCGCCGGAATGTACGTTCAGCACCGTGCCCATCAGCTCGGAGCTGCGGTGCCGCATCTTCCACAGCGCATCCATTGCCGCGTGTGCCTTCACCTCGAAGATCGGCTCCCCGCTCAGCCGGGACAGGGCGGCAAACTCCAGCAGTATCGTGCCGGCACAGGCGGTGCAGGTTTCGCGCGAGTGGCGCAATGCTTCCACCTTCATGCCGTGCTTCAGATTCACCTGAAGTGAGGGAGTTGGAAGGAATTTTGTTAATGCAGTTCTATCATTGGTTTTTGTTTTTGTTTTTTTTTTGCTCTTCCCAACGTACCCTTGCGTGGGGTATGCCCGTGGAAGTGTTAAATGCTGGCAGTAACCGGTAGCCGAGATCCTTTGCCATCTCGAGCAGTTCGCCACGGTACCACGTCATCACGTCCGCCTGCTTCTGCACATACTCCGCCAGAATGTGTCCGGACAGAAGGCCACTGTAGGAACAAATTTAGTGATTAGCAATGACTGTTACGAAAATTGTAATGATTTAGTGTTCTTCTCACCCGATCATGCGAATGTTGCTTTCAAATACAGACACGATGATGTCGTTATCGAACTTTACATCCTTGATCACCAGTTTGACGGCGTGCTCAAACTCTTCCAGATCGCCCAGCACCACCAGCGTGTCGAGCGTATCCACCAAGGTCATGGAAAAGCTGTAAACAAGGAGGAGCAAAAATAATATTTGATTAAAAAAAAAGATATAATGTAACCAAAAATTTGCTTCCCATCGCTTCTTAACATCGACATTTATGTGACCTTTACGGGATTTAATAAATAATTCAAATCAAATGGATGATTGCGATGGGTTGACTTAGCAAAGCACATACGATTTCGAATTGTTTTCCATAATTCACACGCATGTTGCCTGTTACATATTGAGCTAGTGTGAATTTTTAACAAAAAACAAGCATATTTTGGCTTAAATTTTGTTAAAAAAAAGATAAATAATAAATGACGAACCCCTACCCAAAATGGTGTGACGAATACATGGAGCATATGAGCACGCCTTTTCCAAGTTAATCGCCCATTCTATTGTCTAGCAAAAACATTACAACCAAGGACGAACGTTTTATAACACAATTCACCAAAAAAACAGACCCCAAAAGGTTAATAGATTATGAATCGGATGGAAAAAGGTAATTTTAAAACGATTCGTTGGACAAAACAAAAAACAATCTGCCACACTAAATGACGCACTGCCCTTGCTCTGTGTGTGCGTCGGTCAACGTCGGTTGTTTCTACCAAGTTTCAAGATAAGACCAAGTATCGTTTCGCACTCCCAGTTCCCGTGTCAACCGTACCTGACGATAACGCTGTGCTGTATAACATTTGTTTGGTACGTGTGTGTATGCGTTTGCATAACACAGCGTTGAAAGAAGAAAAATAATAATAGAAATTAACCGCAACAATCGTTCGGCTTTTGCAACTCGTCGCCGTCGTCTTATCAACCTTTTTTCCCCCCATTCGACCGGACACGTGAGCAAGGGGGGCAGCGGGAAGGGGAAAATATTGCCCAAAAAAACCCCTGCCTCCATTAGGCCCAATCCCACTAATTAACTTACTTCCCGAGCGTATCGTCCAGGTCGCCACGGGACGGCGTGACACCACGGTAGCGGCCGGCGCAGCTCAGCGGCATCAGCTCATCCGCCGGGTAGGCATTGTCCATGTACGCCCGGTACGCGTGGTAGAACATTTCCCTGGCTTCCTCTCTGTCCATGTGCGCGTTCCATGTGTGTGTGTGTGTGTGCGTGCAAAAAATAAAGAAAAAAGGAACCCTCTTTGGACCTGCGGCCTACGGAAGCAGACTGCTTCCGGGCCACCGAGGCCCAAAAGGGGGTTCCGTTTTTTGGGGAGGGGGAAATGGAAAAGATATGAATTAGTTTACATTCTTAGAACGCGCGAAACAGTAGGGCACTCTTGGCACTATTGTGCCTTACTTAAGCTCGTTTCGCTCCTTGTTGGACATGTTGTGCGTTGGTACGGTGGGGATCTGCTCCGCCAATGCAAGGGTGGCCCATCCCAGCACTACCGCCGTTAGCATCGCGATGAAGGTGAGCAGCTCGTGGATCGGTCGATGACCGGTCGAGACTGTCCCACCACCCCGAGCGTTTATAACTGTCCGCATTTTGGTCGTTACTAAATACACCGCTTTAACTGTGTAAACACTTCCTTTGGGCCACTTCCTGTCGTTTCGCTCTTCCTACCGCGATCAAGTGGTGTTGTGGTTGCTCGGGCAACGAGCCACGCAATCTTCTTGACCAACTCGCCTTATTCGGGTACGCGGACCAGATTATCGTTTCAGAGGTGGTTTATTTTCACTGCGCCCGGTTGCACCCCCCGTGTTGACGGAACGGGAATTCGCGTACGTGGAGCTGAGGTGTTGGTGTAACGCGATGGTTTGCTGGGTGTTTGCTTAACTGCTCGCTGTTCGCTTCTAACACCGTTAGAAGCTGCTGCTATGCATCGCTCGCGAGATGAAGCAATGTTAAGCAAGACCCTTTCGGCCTGTTGTTGTTGCTCTCCACTTTCTATTGCTGCTTTTGTTCTAGTTCCTGCTACCTTCACCGCACAAACGATCCTTCGAACACACTAGCCCCCCCACCCCCGTCGCTGGTGCACCGATGATTGATTCTTGCACCGTCCAAACACAGCAACCACTGGCCAGCATAACTTCGTATCGTCATCATGTGCACATCATCTTGCTCTCATTTAGTGTATCTTTTGCCTCGCACACACTCCGCTGCACTAACACGTACTATCAGGAAACGGAACACATCGACATGTTTTAGCTGCTGCGCTGGTGGTGGTGTCGATGGCCGTGAAAGCAATTGCACTCAGCGCACAAAAAACAATAGAACGAACGAAAACTGATCTCGCAAAAGGGCTGCCGTTTCGGAGTTACCCTTGTTTTAATGATGATGATGATGATGATGGTGGTGGTAGTGATGATGTTTTCCCTCTTGCTGTGTTGTTGGCCACTGGGGCTGATGGAAAAACTCCTATTACTGCGGGCAACAATCACCACACCAGAATGCGTTGAATCATCGCGTTAGCACGGGAACGGGAACTGCACAGATTGAAGCTATTTAATCGACGATTTAGCACGGCAGAAGGGTAAAAAGTGTACCCGTCCTTCAGAACTAGCCCGAACCCGTTGTTCCGTACACTTTTTTTCTCTACTGCACGGAGCGCCTTTCTCCCATCCGTGCGTGCCTGCGTGTATGTGTGTTGTTCGATTATTTTTGCCTGCTGCCAGTTTGACAGCTCGCACATGACAGTTTCCCTCTTGCCGCCCGGTGAAAAAGATACACCAACACACGAGGCAATTTCTTGAAGAGAAACGGATTTTTTAATTGGCCGTTCGGCATGCAAATTGGCACAATAATAAGATGGAAAATTGCATCGTTTTTCTAGTGATGGATTGTTAAATGGACTTCAAGGCTTGCAAATATTATTTTTATTTTATGGTTTGTATTTCAAATCATAATTTACGTTATGAAGAGGAGTTTACATTGCGCAATTGCTGAAAATTGAACAAAGAACTTCTAATTTTAACCCCATTTTCTCGCAATAATTCCTTGTTTTCTTTAGCATTCTGGTATTAACATTATATTAAGATGTTTAACACTTTTTCATAATTTTACATCATCCAAGATGTCATCGTATTTGTCGCAAAATGCACAATTCCAGCGCGGCGCAATTGTCACAACATTCCGCGCCAAAGGGACGCTTCGGCAACAAAAGAACAAAAAATCACAACAAACCGGTGGTAAATGATTCCACACGCAATATTTCTTTTATTTTTTTGTTGAGTTCAACACAACACAAAACATCACATAATGGTAATCCGGAAGTACCTTTTTTCTGCCTTCTCGTCACTCATCACCGCCCATTGTATTTTCAGCGTAAAAGCCTCGTGCCACAGCGATGTACCCCGTCGAATGCCGTTCACTCGCCGTTCAAAAGCCCGCTGTCGGCACAAAAGCGCCAGCGCGAATGCCGCAAGCGATTGCCGGACAAGGGCGGGCCGGCGGATCAGCCGCCGACGCCAAAACTGTCCGTGTCCGAGCACGAGCTGATGATCATGAAGATTCTCACCCAGCCGTTCAAAATACCGATCGCCAACTACGTGCCGGAACATTCGACGCGATGTCTCGGCATGAAGCGTTCGGCGGCCCGGCGTGCCCTGCACGATCCGTACGCGTGCAATGCGCTGGTGCTGTTCAGCCCGCCCGAACTGACCGAGCACGATAAGCTGAAGATGGACAAGAGCAAGATACAGGTGCACGTGGTGGTGGATCCACTGCTCGGGAACATTCTGCGGCCGCATCAGCGCGAGGGTGTGCGGTTCATGTACGACTGTGTGACCGGCGCGAAGGGTGACTTTAACGGGTGTATTATGGCGGACGAAATGGGGTGTGTGGCGACGGGAGAAGAGGGCTTTACCGTGGAAGAGAAATGCTGATTGTGTTCTGTCCACTTCTCTCTTACAGGTTGGGCAAAACGCTGCAATGTATTACGCTGCTCTGGACACTACTGCGCCAAAGTCCGGATTGTAAACCGACGATCAACAAAGCAATCATCGTGTGCCCGAGTTCGTTGGTGAAGAATTGGTACAAAGAGTTTGGCAAGTGGTTGGGCTGTCGCGTCAACTGCCTCTCGATCGATGGCGGGTCGAAAGAGCAAACGACCAAAGAGCTGGAACAGTATATGGCGAATCAAAGCCAACGCCACGGCACACCGGTACTGATCATCAGCTACGAAACGTTCCGGCTGTACGCGCACATCCTGAACAGCTCCGAGGTCGGTGCGGTCCTGTGCGACGAGGGGCATCGGTTGAAGAACTGCGAGAACCTTACCTACCAGGCGCTGATGGGGCTGAAGACAAAGCGACGTGTGCTGCTGTCCGGTACACCGATCCAGAACGATCTGACCGAGTACTACAGCTTGCTGCACTTTGTCAACCCGGGGATGCTGGGATCGACTGCGGTAAGCAAGCGGTTTTGGGAAGCATTTCTCGTACACATTTACGACCTCTTTCATTTGCTCGCCACAGGAATTCCGCAAACAGTTTGAAAATCCAATCCTGCGCGGCCAGGACGCCAACTCAACCGACGCGGAGCGGGAAAAGGCAGCGGAACGGCTGCAAGAACTAGCCGCCCTGGTGAACCGCTGCATGATCCGGCGGACCAGCGCACTGCTCACGAAATATCTCCCCGTCAAGTTCGAGATGGTCGTGTGCGTGCGTATGACCGAGGTGCAGGCCGCCCTCTACAAGAGCTTCCTCCAGTCCGACACGATCCGGCGCAGCGTGATGGAGAAGAACGCAACCAAAGCAAGCCTGACGGCCCTTTCCAACATTACCTCACTCAAGAAGCTGTGCAATCATCCGGACCTTGTGTACGAAAAGATCCAGGAGCGTGCGGATGGGTTCGAGAATGCGGCCACCATTCTGCCGGACAATTACAGCCCGCGGGAATTGCGCCCCGAGCTGGGCGCCAAGCTGATGTTGCTGGACTGTATGCTGGCGTCGATCAAAACCAACACCACCGACAAGATTGTGCTCGTGTCGAACTACACGCAAACGCTCGACCTGTTCGAGAAGCTGTGCCGCAAGCGGGGCTACGGCTACGTACGCCTCGACGGCACGATGACGATCAAGAAGCGGGGCAAGGTGGTGGACCAGTTCAATCAGCCCGATTCGAACGATTTCATCTTCATGCTCAGCTCGAAGGCGGGCGGCTGCGGGTTGAATCTGATCGGTGCCAACCGGCTGGTCATGTTCGACCCCGACTGGAACCCGGCGAACGACGAGCAAGCGATGGCACGGGTGTGGCGCGATGGGCAGAAGAAACCGTGCTTTATCTACCGGCTGCTAGCGACCGGCACGATCGAGGAGAAGATTTTCCAACGCCAAACGCACAAAAAAGCCCTCTCGACGACGGTGGTGGACAATGCGGAGGACGGCGAGCGGCACTTTACGCAGGACGATCTGAAGGACCTGTTCAAGCTGGACGAGCAGACGCGCTCCGACACGCACGACATCTTCCGCTGCAAGCGGTGCACCAATGGGGTGCAGATGAAGCTGCCGCCGGACGACAGTGACTGCATGTCCGATCTGGCCCACTGGTATCACTGTGCGAACAACAAGGGCATCCCGGACGATATACTGTCCAAATCGTGGGACATTACGCGGTGCGTGTCGTTCGTGTTTCACCACCGGTCGAACTCGGCCGTCGTGGAGCAGCAGCTGGCGGAGCAGCGGCGCCAGCAGGCCCTGGCCAAGGAGCGGGAGGAGAAGGAGGAGGAAGAAGAGGAGGAGGAGGAGGATAAAGAAAACAAAGGGTACAACACGGAAGGGGAAGAGGAGTCGGAAGATGATGAAAAGGATAAAGATTTTGTGTTGTAGTGTTTAACACGGCGCCGCACATTCGCCGCAAATTGGGCACGATGTAAATGTTTATTAAAAACGAAAAAAAAAAACGAATGTATCCTTTCCTGCTCTTCTGACTCGTAATAGTGCTTGCCGGCTGTGACCCGTGTGGCGCTCGCCTCATCTCATCTAACATCGTGTTCTCCGTTCCACGGTTTCCTTTTGCTACAATCATTCTTCTGACCCTGATTTGGTCCTGACACCATGCTTTTCCCTTACCTTCCCGCCATTTACTTCGGCTTGTACTTCAGCAACGTTGCGAGCAGCTCGTCCGCCTCCTCGCCCGTCTTGACGCGCAGCAGCACCGACGTTGGCGGCGGCTTGGCGTCCGGCGTCGGCAGACAGATCATCATCACGTTGTTCTTGCCGAGACGCTGCACCGGCACCGATTCGTTCAGGATGATGTTCAGCAGAATGTTGCCGAGGCTCGTGTCGGCCCGCACCAGCACCTGCACCTTCGCGTCCACCATCTTGATGTGCAGAGTGCCAACGCCACGGTCCGAGTACGA
>AXCO02004847.1:0-19575 GCA_000473525.2 Anopheles melas | reverse complement strand
TCTCGCATTTTTGCCCAAGAAGCACAGAAGGTGGTGAGAGTCTGCTACCTTTTTTTTGTGGGGCAGGAGGGGAGGAGGAAACTTAATTATTGCGTACGATTTAATTTGCTAATCTTGTTGTTGTATACTAGGGTTTTTTTCGGTGGTGGAGTTTGAGTGTTGATTTAGGCTAGAAGAGAGGTTTCATTAAAGTTGACATGATGTTTCATTCGGGAAGAGGCAGTCACACCAGGGAACAGAAATGTACAAACAAAATATGGCCACATGATGTTTGTGTGTGTAAAACTCTAACGGTGATTTAAATATTTTTCTTTAACAACACAACCCAACAACACCCCCCAAACACACTGTAAACAAAACCGATTTTGGGTGAGATATTTCTGACGGAAAATTGGTTCAGCATTGTCATTCCCCCGGCGGGTTCGGTTTCGTTCAAATATTGAAGCTTTCGTTCGGTCGTTCCATCTACGCTGTTGTGTCCCCGCACAGTTTGCTCTTTATTTACTCTCCAAATTATGATGCTATGGCTTTTGCTGGACGTTTGACGACCATCAACTTACAACTGCCCGCCTGGGCTTTTGTGGGAACGAAAACAGCACGCAATCGACACCTTGGCAACGGGCGTGGTTTGCTTTATTGTTTCTGTAAGACCCATTTCTTTGCACACTCTTTATGCGCGAGAGGTGCGAGAAGCATTCCGGTGTTCTGGCTGGAAGGTTTTGGAACGATCACGCGCAACGAAACGCATCAAAGCGCGCTGGTTCGGTGGTTTTATTTGCATATCGTTTACTACCAAATTCCGATTCCGATTCCGAGAGATGGATTCGATGGTCCAATCGATGAAGCAGTTTGTGCTTGGGCGGAAACTGTGAAGGAAAGGGACAGTTAAAATCAACTCATTCCGCGTTTAGTGCTTCGCGTTTCGTAATAAACCCGTGCGGAATAATGCGTCCGATTTGCGTTGCGCAATCAAAGCGGCGCGGGCGGGCGAGCACACAATTTGTTTGTCGTCTAGTGCTTTCCAGATGATAAATTTCATCCCTTTGTTTTCTAGCGCAAGAAGAAGAAGAAAAAAACCCTGTTTGGTTAATATGATTCAAAGAAATGGCATTCCGTTTCGTTCACAATTTAATGTAATCAAAAATCAAAAGCATGCGCAAGCAGTAGTAGGTTTGAAAAGCAATATTCATTCGAATTGTTGTTAGGCCCGACAGGGTTGGTTTAGTTTTTTTTTTGCTTCTAAAGTGCGTAATAGCATAACGTCAAAGCCCCGGAAGAAAGCAATTACCGAGCAAAGCAGGGCAAGTAGAGCCATCACTCAACTGATAGCGCGACCGATGCACTGGAGCGAGCGGCTGGTGTGTTTGTTGATATGATGTGCTTGAGAGCGATTGTTACTGTAAGCAGGAAGCATATTCATACTGCGCTGTAAAGAACTGTGTGTTCTGATTTTAAAACAAGAATCATTTTATTTAAATTTCAATAACATGCGACTTTAAATGTGCTTAAACTCATGTAACACGATGCAACAACATACATCCCCGTCCTTCGCAAACGATCATGATCTACCGAGAACGCATGCAACAACCCGCTTATCAGCGACCGTCGATCGTGAGTAAACGTTTTTTGTTGCTGAGGTTGTTGTTGTTGCAATTATCACCATCGCATGCATAACTAAACTAAGCTACTGCCTAAGGGGGAAGGTCATTGCACTTGCGCCTGGGTCGGCATGTAAATGAAGGCGAAGGGAAATTAATTATTATTTAACAACATTCTTTCCCGACTTTTACAACAACGGGAGAGGAGTATGAATGTGTAAAAAGAGCCCTTTTCTTTTGATCGTTGATCGCTGATGATGTGCAGAGTGTTTCACGTGATATCGCAATCTACGCAATGTTTACCGCAGTATAACCAGTAGACAACTGGTGATGTTAGATAGTATTTAAAAAAAATCTGTTAAGCTTAAAGTGTACGCTCAACTTTATAAAGTAATCCCTTTATATCTCGATCAAGGAAACATAAACTGATTTAATTTCAATTCAAAAAGTTAAGTTTACAATGAAATAATAGTGGAATTCTTACTTAATATTCAAACGAATCATAAATCTGTTAGCATTGTATAGCAGTTTTCGAGCAGCTATCACAAGTGGGTATAATATACAGATGGGCTTATCCCAAGATGCATATATTTAGAAGGCTGATTTTTATCGTTTCTGCTTCTGAACGAAGATTTTAAGAGTGTTTTGTGTATTCTTCAAGCAATCAGAAATCCTGTTGGGGCAAAAAGTTTTTACTCGTTCCGTCAAAAAGTGACGTACAAATTTGGTTATAAAAACATGCTATTTGACCACCTGGACTGCACTTTGATTCTGGATTCCATCACCAGATCTCTTTAATGCATCTTGGAATAAATGTAAACACCATCTTGTTTTGCCATTTTTTCGAGCAGGTAATCGAATCTAATTCGAGCTTTGAAGCTAGAATAATCTAGACTGAAGATTACGGGCTAGTTTTGTTTGTGGATTTGTATGGCGTGTTGACATGATTTCAGCCTCCAACTGTCAAACTCCATATGAAAAAAGCTGACTAGAATCGTAAAGGGCCCCCATGTTAGACTTATTTAATCATGTTAGATTCACTTGATATCAAATTCCGAGCCATATTTATCACAATCACAGTAACTGAATTCTCAGATGCGGACAATGGATTGGGAAACATACTAGAACCACTCCCACGAGATCCGCTTTTATTTTTTAGATTTGGCTTATGCTCAGGATCATGATTCAGGTTCTTTCTTACACTGCTCCTGGCAATCCATTCTTCCACAGAAACGTGTGATAGAATATGTCAAAATTGCAATATCATCTGATGACGTTGGCTGTTTTGTTGATGTTCACGAAACCTTTGTAATTCACACGCACTGGGAATTTATGAAAATGTTTGATTAGTTTGCGATAAAATAAAACCTCTGTGCGTATTGCTAAACAACCTTATTTTTATTTTTTCACGCTTTTTTACGATGTGCTTATTTGCATAAGAAAAAATCCAGTGCATTGTCAGTGCCTAGTCCCATCAGTCGCTCAAAACAAGTCACTCGCCCGTTGAACCAACGGAACGAAAGACCGAGCCGCGACCGAAAGTGTCGACGAAGCTAACGCTAATGGTCATGCTAATGATAAAATTCAATTATTAGCTCCTTTCGCTTCCTTCCTTCCTTTCTGTTTGAAGCGAGGAAGATGGGTGGCAGAACGCTCCCTGCCACTGTTCACCCCGTCTTCCCTGATGAGTTGGCGGTGAGTTGGGTTCCCGTCTGTATTGAAATATTGCCTGGTAATATTGAAAAAGCTTTCGCAACTAATTATACGAGCGCAAACCGGAGGAGTATCTTTAAAGACGAGCAGAATATTCTTCCTTCGTATTAATTGTGTCTTTTACGCTGCAAACGGGTCGACCTTTTCACATAGGAAGTGTGTGTGTGATGTTGCGCTGGCCCTATCTTCTTGCACCGTGAGCGCCACAGCATCCTCATTAGCAGGCAGACGAACGCCTCATTAGCCACCAGGCTCTTTTCACATGTGATGTCGAACCCACACTTACCTTCCAAAATGTCTAATGTTTCTCGTTTCCTGTTTCCTTCTTTTCTCCCTTTCTTCTCCTCCCCAGCTATTCGTCATCGAGCGGCAGGTGTTCGACTTTCTCGGCTACATGTGGGCACCGATCCTGGTGAACTTCTTTCAGATCCTGTTTGTGATATTCGGTTTCTTCGGTGCCTATCAGTACCGGCCCCGGTACCTCGTAGCGGTAAGTGTGTTTTAATAAAATTTCAGTAATCGGGCAAATGTAAGGGCTTTTGGGGGGGGAGGGGGGTGCATGGGGTGAGGCGTGATTTGGGCTCTCCCTGTTGCACGTTTGGTCGTAAAATTGATAGCTGTCTTTTAGTTCGAGGAGTAGACGAAACCTGGGAGATGGAGTTGATTATGGCCCTACGGCTGCCACTAAAACATTGAACACAGAGGCCTTCGGTGTGTGTGTGTGTGTGAAAGTGTGAAAGTGCTTCGGGGAGAGAGAGGCAAACACCGAAAAACCTAATCGGCACCTGTTTAGCCGATCGATAAAAAATAATAGATAGCTTCAAGCCTATCGCGCGAGCGTGTGTGTGTGTGTATGTGGAAATGGTATGATTAATTTGTATGTTAGCTACGATAAAGGATTGGGGTTGCCCGTCGTCCTCCCTCTGGCTTTCTGTGCTTCGTTCCCCTTCGGCAGCTTTTCTGGGTTTTATCCAGCGGAATGTGTATCAGCCCCCACAAGGGTAACATAAATTTTCCACGATGAATTATAGCAACTCAACGGCCCTTTCTGATAGGGCTGTCTCTCTCTTCCTCCCTCTCTCTCTCCCTCCCTCTCTAGTCGATTTGTGAGCTGATGATGAGTTCGGTTTCAGTGCTTTTTCACGGGGGAAAACGTCCCGCGCGATTGCATCCATCGCCGCTGCTGCGGGAGGACGTAATTTGGTTACTTGTGAAGAAACGACCACGACGACGACCCGCCCTGCGTAATGGAGGGAATTCCGGGTGTGGGATATTTTGCTTCCCATCGTAAACCATTCCAAAGGTGACTGTGTGTTGCAAGGGTCGTAAAGAAAGCAAGGGGAGAATGCCTGTCACAGTGAAGCACAGCAGAACCTGTAATCCGCGGCATCGGTTACGGTACGCTGCACCCGCTTCTTAACCTTTTGCAGACGAGTTTAGCATTCTTAACCCTTTTGGAAGTAGAAATGGGGGGAAGGTGGGGGGCGATTTCTTGGGGGCATTTTTACAAACAAAGAAGCATTTATTAATAGTAAAAGAAAATAAATTTGGAAATATTTAAGTTAGAAATAATGTTAAAACAAATAAATGCTTTCTAATGTTTACATTTTCTCTCAAACAATCAATCCACTCTGCAGGGTTAAACTCATTACGAGCAAGGGGTTTTTTGTTGCTCAAGATTTTCTCAAATTTCCCTTGTTTTTCCCTTTTTTCCCCCTTTTTTTTGTAAGCCTTGTTCCTGTAAGAACAAAGAACGAAAAAAGAGGAGGAAACACACTTGGTACTAATGACGACACGGCAATGACCGCAGCGGTACTACCCTTTCGAGCATGACAGAGTCAGCTGCCGGCTTCAGTCTTGTCGAAAAACCCTTTTCTCCCGTTTCCGTCACCGTGCGCCGCTCGCCGCCGACACCGGAATCGATGAAAAGCACGTGGAAATGTGTCACCAGTGTGGCTTTTGGCGTCGGCTTGTGGGATTAAATTTTCCTCACTCAAACCCCGCTGTGTCCTCCCTCCCATAAGCGGAACGCGCGTGACACACAATGCTCTCCGAACAAGCACTTAATAGCTCCTTGACAACGGCGACGACAGCCCGGACGCGGCCGGCTGACGAAGATGTACCCCGTTGACAATGGGATGGCGTTACTTTCTTTAGTTTGGAGGTGTTTTTTTTTGTGTATTGTTTGCTTTGGTTCATCTCGTTGACTTTTGGACACTGCGAACCACTTTAATGGCTGTATCAAATGTCGTAAAATGAAGGTTTTTTTTTAGCTCAATGATCGGTTGGTTCCTACGGTTGGGAAGTAATTTTATGTGCCTGAGGTGTAAATGACGCTTTTAAAATAGTTTACAAGGATTTAAAAAAAAAAAACATTTTTACTAATTTTATTTCTTTTTTCAGTATACCGTGTGGAGTTTGCTGTGGTTAGGATGGAACATCTTCCTAATATGCTTTTATCTAAATATAGGAATTTTAGATAGGGTAAGTGTTGTGAATATGTTTATTAGCAAAAATATGCATTAGTAATTAGGCTTAGTAACTAGAAATACTACTTTCTCTGTCTACTATGTTAAGTTACTAGTATTCTTTTGTTACTTTAAATCTAAATTTATAATCCATTTATATCCATCTGAATTATCTAAATCTAAATCTAAATCTAAATCTCTTACATGAGCATAATAATGACTCTCTGGGTTAGTCAATTCCAAGAACATGATTGTTGAACCTGCCAATTGTGTTATAACTTATATTGTTTAACTTTTGTTTTGCTTCTAATACTACTTAGACGCTAATGAAGCATTCATTTGCTTATGTAACAAAAAAGGAAACGGGTTATGAAACGAATGACATGTGCTGTGACCTAAATAGATAGAACTATTTCAGTTTCCATCCCTATACACTTGGAGCCGAAAGTAATCAAAGTTTCACCATAGACTGTGAATCCGCTGTGCGGTAATTAGAACTCTTCATTAACAGAGCGAGCGGCAAAGCAAAATGGTGTCGTGTTGCAAACAAAACTTAACCATTCGTCCAAAGTTTGTCTCCCGGTTGTTAGGCGCCCCCCGGAGGATCGATCGGTGTTGATCGGAAATGAGAGAAAAGCAACAAAGAGAAGAAAAACGAAGGCATCAAGTGCTGGACTTTTCCAATAAGTAAACTTCTTGCCCACATCATAGCCTGGTGTGCCTGTGTGTTTTTCTCTTTGTCGGCGTTGTAGTTGAACTTACACGAGTCGCTTTCGAACGAAGGAACGATTCAGTTTTTGCTTGCATTGCCTGGTCGTTGTCAACCACCCCTCCGGATACGGATATTTGGCATCGATTGGATCGGGGATGCTCTAATGGTTATGCAGTAATCTCATTAGCCGATAAACGTTATCATCACGCTCTGTGCAGTGGTTGGTGGAAATCGGGCGCTTAAAATCTTGTCTAGACGGTCGAAATTTTTATGCTGCCTGAGATGTGCACTTTCGCGGCACTGTCTGTAGTTGTTGCCTGGGTGCATTGTTATACTATTTGTGGACAAACATCGTGTACTTCTATCTCGACGACCACCACATCCACTCCATGTGTGGCACAACGGCCAACAACTGGATTTGCATTGTGGTGAGAATATACCAAGGGAGTCCTTTTTGTATACGGTTCGGTTCGTTGTTTATTTGGAACCGTGCCAAGATGCGGAAATCTTCGAACGCCGGAATACACATCAGAGCATAGACCAGTGTGCCCGATGCGAACCGTCAACGGATTAAGCTAAAGGCCGTAGGTCTCGAGGCTTTCACCATAATACTGCCCATTAGAGGCTTCATTATAATGGCTCAAGATGTGTTGTATGCAAGGTACTTTCGTATACGTTCGTATCGCTTACCTGCAATCGTGTATATATTGACCACTGTTTCGGGACGCACACAGCGGATAATCGATCGAGCGAAATGTGATGGCTTTAGCCTGGCTTGCATGACCAGGTTCAATTTCCAGTGCTTCTTCAATGTGTTTTGCAACCACGCCGGGCCGCCGGGACGTCCAAACCCAAGCAAGGTCCATCCATTGATGCAACTTTCCATAATTGGAATTCATCGCTCTTTGTGTGTATGTGTGATTGTTGTGTGTTTGCAGCGAAAGCTTGTAAACAGCAAAACCTGAAAACCACCGAAACCTAACCATTTCGGGACAGAATGTATCCCATTAGCGCAGTAAAGCAACCAACCACCCTGTGGGTTGGGAGTTGCTGCATATCGCCATGACGTCAGAAGCTCGAAGCGCGCATACCCGCTGGGTATGTTTGAGTGAGAGGCGATGGCAATCATCGGCGAACGGCGAAAGAGAGAAAGTGATGGCCAGTGAAGCACGGTGGCATTGCGGAATTCCAATGACCTTGACCCGGACACTGTAGTTAGTTTCAGGTCCTTCACGTGCCAGCCAGTTAACCCAGACGGTGCTTTTTTGGGGGAGTTGAAGTAAGTGAGAGAGAGAGAGCGCGAGACGGCGCAAAGCACTGTAAAAGGCATGGAATGCGGAGAAATAACCGGCAAACTCTGACACATACACACACATACAGTCCCATGGGACAACTGAGACGGGCTGGTACGACCGAGCCAGTCAGTTGGTGTCCTTCACGTTGGGTGTCCTTTTTTTCACCGCCAGTCGGGCATTGATAGCATGGTGTAGCACTCAGATGGTCGTAAAATACGTTACGTCACAGACGTGAGGCAATGTGTTTCACCGATCCTTCGCTCATGTCTTCAATGCTCTCCTCCCGAATGAGAGGAGTCCATTCCGTCGAGTCCTTTTTTGTTGCTTGAAACATTCCTTCATTCTACACATTGGGAGCTGGTGAAAACTTTACTGCAGACGCCGCTCTGTCTGAGGTGTGTTGTCGACCCGC
The DNA here is from genome assembly GCA_000473525.2 of Anopheles melas. Classification (NCBI taxonomy): domain Eukaryota; kingdom Metazoa; phylum Arthropoda; class Insecta; order Diptera; family Culicidae; genus Anopheles; species Anopheles melas. Next base: position 11,377 of record AXCO02004847.1, on the reverse strand, counting down.
CGCAAAACATGCTGTAATAGTTAGAGATGAATGATAAACGGGGTGAGAACAAGGGCGCGCGCGCGCGCGCGGAGGACCCATTTGTGCAGTAGATTTGTTGCCCTGTTGTTGTGTACCTCCTGGAATGGGGGTTTTCACCGTAATAGTTCGCCTCATTTCGGTTCGGTTGCATGTTGTGGCAGTCCATTCGAATCGAAATTGAATTTTTTGAAAATAGAAAAGCATTAGTTTGTGTGTTGGTGTGTTTGTGGACCAAGGGAGGGTAGGGGTTTCGTGGGGTGGAGCGCTTTGAAGCTGATCTAATTTGACGATTGCTTTGGACGATTGGCATTGAATGTTTTGGAAATAGGTTACACGCAACGGTTCGCTTTCGAACTGGGGTTTTGGACGGAAATGTTTCTGGTCCTACTGTGTGGCTAGCTCCATTTAGTGGTTTGATAATGTTCTGCATTGAGCAATACGGACTGTTAGATGGACTGTTTCGTCGGATCAAGGAACTGTTGTAAGTGTTTTATATAGTATTAATTTATTTATTTGATTCAATTCCACATTTCTGAAGTACTTCCTTAAGAACTTCAGAGATATGCTCTTTCAAAGTCACTACACTGCACTGAGTGTTGAGCGAATTAACTCATTAACTCGCTAATCGTTTAAGCTTAAATCAAACCCTAATAGCCTCCTCTAACGATAACACTCCTGAGAACGACATTTTGCTTTATTTTTAGCCGCGTAAATCGTTAAAAGTTATTTCAACAAAACTTTTTCAGTGCTCTACCCGGTCGGTCCCAAGCAGCAACGTTAGTGTCTGCCGTTGTTTGATTGCCATACCTCTACTCGGTTTTATGTACGCCAAGCAGTTCGGAAATCTTTACGACACCCACTGCCATCGTCAATCAAAAGCTGTTTCACGTCGAAGAAGTTTGCTTTCGCTGGAAGATGGTTGAGATGGAATTATTTGTGGGATCAAAGCCGCCAGCGGGAAGATGGGAATGAACGTTGACCTTGGAGCTTGGTGTACCCTAAAGGTCACAAAGAAGAAGGATGCGCTTGGTTGCTTGGGCTGTTTACGGTCAGAGAGTTGGAGCATTCACTAGCAGATATTCGGAAGAAAGGATACTTTGTTAGCTATAAGCTGTACATGTTGCAACAGAAGCTTTCTTAGGCATTGCAATAAATTCTCACATTAGGAAGGAAGGCATTGCTTAGGTTTATTGGCGTGTTCTTTATGTACCTAATCTGGTACACTGAAGTGAGGCTTTAGATCGTAATGTTCTTTACCAGAAGAGGCGTTTACTACAGAGCAACGAAAAGTAATCGAGACAATATTTCGAAGAATTATCTCTTCAATCTAGACACTTCTTTGTGAATTCCTCATAATGTATTCTGAACCTGATTCTGAATGTATTCTGCAAAAAAGTATTTTTATTCCTTCCAATATGCCTATGCTTAACGAATTAACCGAAATCTTTCCATTTTTGTTTGCTTCATTCTTTAAAAACCAACAGAATAGTGATTTATTGAATTTGGGAACGGGCAGCGTGTCTTGGTTCGAGGAGAATGGCTACGGTTGCCGACCCACCTACCCCACCAATATCACATCGGAGGATCCTTACCGGCCGGTGCGACCGGAACGGGTCGACGGTTGCCTGCTGGAGTATCACATCGTGGAAGTGGTACAATCGGGCATCCACTGCGCACTAGCAGTAAGTAATCGAAAGTCCTTCCTATAGTTATCTTAGCTCTTAGGCTAGTCATACTAACGTGCCTTTCTGTCTGTCTGTTTGTTTTAGGTTTTTGGAATCTTTGGAGCAATCTGCCTTGGACAGACGTTTCTAGACGAGGATGACAGCTGTAAGTACGGACCTTCGGGTTAGGTGCTTTCGATCCATCTGTCCATTGTATCTCCCGTTTCCTTACCTCTCCACCCCCCTCATGTTGATCCTTTGCCGTGTTGTGTCGTCCTCGTTGCGTTTAATGTAATGATTTTGTGGGCCACGAATCGGTTGCCTAGTTTGCCCAATTTTCTCCAAAATTAGCTGTACTTTAACCCAAAATGTCTCCCTCAACACCATGGAAGCAGTTAGCGAAAGCAGTGAAGTACTTATATACCGCCTGCTTATCTCCCTCCTACTAACTCGACACTCGTGTTAGGCTCACAATCACTCATATATCACTAACATTCTATCATCTGTTCTTACTTCCTATCGTACCAAACCCACCTTAACTTGATCATTCGCTTGTGCGAGCAACAGCAACAGCAGCAGTAGCAGCAGCATGTAACTTGACGCGTTGTTGTGCGTTCCCTAATTCGTATCTAATCCGTTCGGGAAAGTAATTACTCACCAAGGGAAAGCATTCGGAGCAGCTTTATCGGTAGAAATTATTGGGTCGGACGCCGTTGGAGTGGGTTGTTTCTGTTGGGCGGGCAGAGCAGTGGGTTTCTGGTTCGTATTTGCAGCCGTAACTAGTAAATGTGTCGCGCGCCCAACGCTTTGCCTGTGTCCTTGTGAGCTTAATGAAATAATCTAAACCTAAGCCTCCAAGTAGCTTGTGAGTAGAAGATGTATTTGATCGTAGAATAGAGGAATAGTGTCGCGCAGAAATGTTCTGCAGTGGCTGAGAACGGAATTGGGTCAGTAGATTGTAATTAGACTTGGTATTTTGAGCAGCATTTGTTGGCGCTCGTAGCGATGTGTCATTTTTAAATTGGAACTTTTATTAGCCGCGTGCAACGTGTTATCTGCCCGGGTGCAGTAAAGCGTGCTACCTCTTCCTACACACGGTTCAAGGTACGAATGTTTCAGGTTAACGTAATGATGTGTGATGTCAGCCGGACAGCTTTACGAGGCGGAAAGTGTAAGTGGGTGTGGTGGTGTACATCACCTTCAATCTTCTGCGCTGTATGTCGTATCATATCTCAAGTGGATCATTTGGTTGGTTGGCAGGCCGTGATAATAGTGTGCGATCGTTAAAACACTCCATCTCTTCCTCCGTGGACGACACAGTGACCGCGTGGAGGAGTTGATTGGTGCACTGGTCTTTGTTCGCATGGTAGCGCTGCCGCCGCCACCCTTTTGTTGCGACTGCGAGAACAATGCTGTTGTGCTGCACGCTCCGTTACAACGGGAAGTGAGAAACAAATTACTATTACCGGGCCTCTATCTTACCACCAACTACTGGTAGACGGGAGTGTACATGCATTCGCAAACGGCTAGCTGGGAAGTTCGTCGCGGAAGTGGATGAAAATTATTCTAGTTACGCGCACGTTAGCCTCGTAACGTCCGGGGCGCACAGCCATTGTTTTGTAGAGACGCTGCAGAAAAGATGCATCTTGGTCCCGGCCTGATCATGAGGTCGGGGATAGGGCGCGTGCATATCGTAAAGCGTGTGCTGGTGATTGGAATAACGCGTTTTTGTTGGAAGCAGCTTGAACGAGATATGGAACGAAATTGCCTGTGTAGTGTGTGTAACGTGTGAGCTATTTTTTTGGAGGGGATCAAAACTTTATCCAATTTTGACGCTTTGGTGTGTAGGTCAAGATTTATGGTTGATAAGTGTCTGTAGTGGATAGTGATGGGAATATTCTTACATTTATTATTTATTCTAAAAATATATTCGAATTTATTAGACCCATATACAGCCTGCATACCGAAAAACATAGTTTTTTTGAAGTTCTTGTACCGTTTTGCTTCATAGAAACTCTACTTAAGACTGAAGAACAAATGACTGTTCATAAGTGTCAACATTGCAGCTGACGACAAGAGTGATCACTTTGACTTGTTTGCATCCTCTTCTACATGCTCAGCTCTCACGATTGCCTTCATTTCCCTTGAAGTATGAAGGTTGAAGTGTGCAGATGATAACAAAAACGCCTCTCGTTGCATCTTCTCGTTGACACACACACACACACACCCGAGCAAACAACCATTCATGAAGGTACGCACAGCAAACAGTACGGTACGCAACGATGCGACATCATAAATGTAGATTAAATTTTCCGATATTGCACTTTCCGCCCGTTTCGCAATAGGCGAGCCGGTAGAAAATAGTTTGGATTCTGGACCTATTCATGAGTCGTCCAAGCGCATGCCGGTGAGGTCAGCGATCGTATTGCAATGTGTGGCTGTGTATCCACTGATGGGAAGGAAACGGAGCAGCAAATGTCTTGGCAGTGGCATGTTGTCCTCCTTCTTTGTAGTGGAATAGCTTGCCAATGGATGGTGCCTATATAGTTTTTGTAAGATACCTTGGGATGGGAATTCACACTCCGGTAAAAGAAGAAACCACCGAGGTTGGTGCTATTTTTATCTTTTCTGCGCCATCGTCGTTCGTCCGCTTGCATGCTTAAGGAGGCTTTGTTTGCTGTGCGTGTACTTATTTCCGGTTGGAATTTTAGATGAAACACCGTTTGGTAAAGAGGTAATTGCATTTTTATTGATTTTTTTACGCGCAGTATACGTAGTAATAGTACTGTTTTAAGCGTTTACCTTTGAGCGTGTGAAATGGATAAGAAATAAACGTCAAATTTGGAAGCCACCTGCAATTATATGCTCTATATCTTAATGCCTTACACTTCTCGTATAATCTCGAAATTCTTATGAACCACAGCAATTTCGGCCCAACAATAACGCAAACCCCACTTTCACACGACTCTGCGATAAAGTTAGTCCGGGTGGTTTAAATTTCCATCCGACGACCCAACCCGCCGGTGCCGGTGCGGGTCAAAGGACGCACCAAGTGTGACACTACTCTAGCTAGCACTTGCAGTTTTTGCACACCGTGACCCCGAAACGTGACATTCTGCCGGCGTAAAAATGTGCACGTAATCCTGCGAAAAGTTGTCCCACAGTGCCCAGCTATCACACGCTATCTGCGTTCTAGTTTTGTTTCGAGTGATGACGGAAGTGGCTGGCAGTGTCCGTCGAGGCCCGCTGGAAATGTGCCAGTTGTGTTTGTATGATTGACTTTCGCACCAGGCCCTCCTCGGAGGGGAAAGGAGTTGACGTCGGGGATGACGTCAACAAAAGGTTCTACTTTGGTTTGGAGCTTTTCTTTTATTGTAGCAGGCTTTCGGGATGACTTTTAGTTTGGTTGTTTGGGTGTTTGGTTTTCTTGTTCTAGTTGCAAAACGGGACGTTTGAGAGGTCACATGATGTTGGCTTTATTTAAAACGCGGTTAGTTTTATGCTTCTGGTTATATTTTTTTTTCTTATTTGTACCATTTGTTTTTCGATTTTATGTTCTTTGTTCTCACTTAAGCACTCCTCTTCAGGGTTATCTTCTCTTGCGTGCGTAAACCCTTAACCGTTAAAAGTAAAATATTTATTTAGGCATCTATTTAGATCGATTGAATGTCCCGAAACGATTAACAAATACACACACACACACAGTGTTTGTGTTGTTATTGTTGGGTGAATCCATTCAAATCCACTTCCTGCTCCTGGTGGAACGCATCAAAATCCTCTTTTGTGTGTGTTAACCTTTAGCTGATCTATGCGTTTCGAGATTGAAATTATCACATTCTATGGAGCGTTCCTTACGTTTTATTGGCCTTAGCCCACTCACCAGAAGGCAGGATGGTAATCTCGTACCCAAAATCGTTCGGGAGCGCGGCCTCGCACCGCGACTTCCCTCTTAGGGCAACCGGAAAAGGCAATCGGCTGTGGCTTTTCTTGCTCATCCTACCAAATCCTCCCGCCTTTGGGAGAGTGGTTCCTTCCCGGAAGACGACCCCCGGGAGCCTGGAGGATTAAAGTGAATGATTTGCATTCTTCGCTGCTCACTACAGCTATACAGGAGCAGTTCCTTTGCGTCTGATGTGTATTGCCACAATCACCGCATTTCCGCGTTCGCTGGTTGTCTAACTCCTTTTTTTTGGGCCAGGCTTGGACCGGCTTTTACACCATCCAGGAGGACCTTGTTCTCGCGTTTTATTCTTCCCTGGCATCTTATCTCTCTTTGTGTGTGTGTGTGTGTAGCCTTATTTTTATAACCTACTCTTCGCCGGTGGATACGATTATTGAAGGTGGATGGTTTTCGTGTTGAAAATCAATTTCGAGCCAAAAATTGATCAAATCCGTTCATCCGTTGTACCGTAAAAAGAAGGCGCTCGTCGGGCGCGCACGGGTCCTGTGCCGTGGGCATGTTCCGTGTTGTGCCCGGCACGATACAAAGGCGAGCAAGCAAGCGAGCAGCAGCATGATCCTAGCGCGGAAGTCGACGCCAATAACGATTAATAATTGAAGGCCGCATCATACAACCCGTTCCCTGGGTAGTGGTGGCGCACGTGCTGCAAAGCTAGCATAATGCAGCAAGGTAGGATAAAGCATTCACAAAATCGAACCGATGATGGTGCATACGGCGAAGAGAGAGAGAGAGAGAGCAGCAGCAAAGCGTGTTTGCAAGATATTTAAATTTTCATGCGCACGAGACGGAACAATTTATAATCGTTCTATTGATGCAACTAAAGCACCACGTGGTAAAGGGGAAGAGGATCATTGTTGCAACAATGTCGTACTGCAACCGTTTGACAAAGTGTTTCAAGCCTTTAGGGCTGTTTCGCGGTCACATTCCTCTGGTTGGTTATAAAAAATCTGTTAAAATCATTATTAAAAGCATATTGCTATGCGTGCGTTAATGCAGATCCCTACATGAATGGTGCTATTGCTACTTTCTATCTCGCTATCTATCCCTCTCTCTTGTATCATTTCATGAAGGTTCTTTGAGAAACATAGCTATCTTGGTTAACTTATAGCGCAGTCGTTGAAAGCGGTGGGCGTCAGAGGAGAACTCGTCAAATACAATATTCATCAAGAATGTGGCATTGATATCATCGATAAGCGTCATCCATTATTGATGATAATTATTAAGGCTGGTTGGGTTGGGTCCTGGTGAAATCGTTTCGTGTTTGAACGGTACTGATTGCCGCCACTGCGTGGGAGCGATAAAGTAAATCTTGGGATGTGGAATTTCTGTGTAAATGTTAACTATTCCATACCGCTTAATAACGTTGTTTAATAGATTTTAGTGACAAGACAGTAAAAATAATGTTGGAAATATCAAAAACGTTGTTTGTCAAAATATGGATTGACATTAAAGTTAAAACCATGGGACGTGATATTATCATCCCTGATATATTTAAGTATTAAGAAGGTTACTTATTCTTGGCGTAACGACCTACCGTAACGTAAAGTAACTAGAAATGTGTAACTCTGATTCTTATTCATGAAACAGATTGAATAATTGAATTGAATGAATGAATATGGTGCTCATACTTTGAAATTCATAGATCTCCAAAGATGCATTGATGATTATTTATGATCCATAAATTTCTGAAGAGCATCATGAAATTCAAGAATCTTTTTTATCTTATGTATGATTCATAGAAACTATAGATTCACGATACAGGGTTTCTCACGATTTATTGGTTGGTTCCCGTAATTTTTTGGACTCTTCTCACGATTTATGCATGCATTTCCCTTGGTTTTATGGTTCGTTTCCACGATTTATTGGTACTGTCCCATTGGACATCAATAGATTTCTAAAGATGTATGGATTTCCGAGATTCATCTCTAAAATCTGTATGAATTTTAATTATTGCATGCATCTTTGGATATTCATGAATATTTATGAATTCCTGAATCTGTGGAGTTCAATAAATTCGAAACGAAGTTCTATGAAACGATTCGCGATTCGTATCACTGATCATTGATGATTTGTATGAATGAATTTCAACGAAAGATTCATGAAGCACAGCACAAAATGTAACGTAATTTGTAACGTGATAAGGTTATGCTCGCGTGATACAGACGCCTAAGATGCCTATTCAACATGCTAAAGTGTTGTCTAGAACAGAACCAGAATGCTAATATTGAAAAAGAAAAAAGTAACCATCATGGTAATTAATTCTATTTGCCGCGAATGTACAGCTAATCTAATTGGCCAATTTAACAACCCCTGTAAATAATGTCAAATATTGTTTCCCTTTTGTGTTGGCACAATCGAAAGTGTGTACCAGAGTAACCCCATTTTTGTTGATGCGTTTTGTAAGCTTTGTTGCTCAACTCGTCGCCCGTTTGGTGTAAATTTTGTCATCTCGCCGTCCCTTTCCATACCCATATGCGGAACACATATTTGCATCGTTTCCTTTCATTTGCACGTGCACGATTCATATGTCATCTATAGGTTCGTTGTTGTGAGGTTTAGATTGAATGTAATCTGCCACATGTAAAATGCAAATTACGTGGACGAAAGGTCTAATTAATGTTTTACGATATTTTTTTATGTTTTTCGCCTTAATTGATCATTCGCTCTTTCTTGTGACCCATACTCATCAGTCTCTTCAGACACCTCAAACAGCTTGATCGAACAAAAGCTCCGATCCTCTTCTTCCAACCGTTTTGTTTAAATCGTTTCTATGTGTGTCTGTCGGCAACCCTCGCTCATTTGTATCATCCATTGTTATTCGCCGGTCCCATTCGTTTGTTTCCCCAACGTTGTCCACACTCCAAAAACCTCTCTAATTGCATCTTGCTCTGCCATTTCTTAATTTGTAATTTCTTTTCTCTTTCGTTTTCTCCTTCAATCGGGTACCGAATTCGAACAATTCTCGTACTGGATCTGTCTACTGCCTAAAACACTCTCACTACACCACTCTACTACCCTCTTCTACTTCTTCAAACAACAACTACTACCAATACTACTACTACTTCTACTACTTCAATCTGCCACCTTGCCGACTGTGTCCGACCGGTCTACTGTGATCACTACTGTGTTACGACTTCTGCCACGGTCCCGGCCCGGGTGCGCGTCGTCTCCCTTACTTCCTTGCAGTCGATTTTATGGGCGGAGACGCGAAGAGCCCGCAGCACACGGCGGTGCATCCCATGTACGTGAGCTATAGTAGTTTACCGACCACCAACAGTGCCAACTCGACCCAGCTAAAGCAGGCGGCCAGCAGCGCGAAGCTGCTGCTGCTAGCCACAAGCAATGGCGGTATCGAGGGAGGCAAGGAGGACGGTGGCGACGGCAACAACACCACCACCGGCGGTGTGGTTGTTGCGTTCGGCCGTCCACCAAATCACACCAATGGACCGTGCAAACACCACCCATCCTCATCATCCTCATCATCACTGCCCGCGCACCATCATCACCCGGTGCCTCAGCCGCCGCCCACCGCCGGGTCGGCACTAACGCGCAATAACACGGTCGGCGGCAGTAGCGGTGGTGCGGGTGGCGGCAGCTTCGGTGACATGCTGAAGGCGAAGCTTAGCGGGCAGCACGGTCCGGCGACCGGCAGCAGTAACGGCCATCACTCACCCTCGAATACTAACACACTACTGTCATCCTCATCCTCACCGTCATCCACGTTCACGAACCTTCACAGCAGCCCGCAGAGTCTGCACAACGGTAGCCATGGCAGCGGGTACCATCACAACAACAACCACCAGCAACACCACCACCTCCACCACAACCTACACCACCAGAACAGTACGGGCAGCCAGCCTGCGGGCGGCAACCTGCTGACGAAGCTGAGCAGCAGCAACAGCATCAACAGTGGCGGGTCGCGCGTGATTCTGTTGCAGCATCAGGACAGCTCGGAGTCTTCGCCACCGCCCACCGTGCCGGCACGCGGACTGAGCCGGAATGCTAGCTTCAGCAAGGCTACGACTGCCGGGGCAGGACGAGATCATCATCATGCCTCGGCGCTGCTGAACAACAATCCGCTGCGCAAGAACAACAGCGGGAGTGTGAGCATCCTAAGGTACGGGGAAGGCGGCGGTGTGCAAGGTCGACGGACGCCCGACCCGGAGGACGATACGTTCTTCATACCGCGCAGTGCCTCGTCGTATCAGGCGCGGGCCGCCAACTTCGGTATCAGCAATCCGTTCAACAACGTGGTGCTGGGCCGGCCCGCGGGGGCTTACCGGGGAGCAGTACCCGGAGCGGATGGCGCGATGGTGGCCGGTGACGACGACGGTTGGCGTTTGCTGCTGTTGAGCGGGTCGGCCCAGCAGCTCGGCAGTTCCACGCCGCAAAAGCGCAACTCGCTGGTCGGTGGTGTGGTCGTCGGATCGAACGGCGGTGGAACGGGATCGGCCGGTCCGACCACACCCGGCTCGTGGAATGGCCGTGGATCGCCCATACCGCAGGTACCGCCCCTACCCCAGCACTACCAGCGCAAGGGTTCGGATGCGGGATCGAGCGCGAGCTGCAGCAGCAACGCTTACCTCACACGATCGCCCAACCTGAACCGGATCGCTCGCCGGCACAATGGAAACGGGGGCAATGCCGGTGGTACCAACGGCTTGAACAATAACGGCCACGCAGGAGGCGGGCTGCTGGAACGGGGCGGTCGCAGTGGCAGCAGCGGAAGACTCCCCAGCACGGCCACGCAGTGCGATCAGATTCGCGAGTACGGTGCAGCAGTGCCGACGGGAGCAAAACCGCTCGGATACTGTGCGGCGGCGGTCCCATCGTCGCCACCGGAAAACAACAACGCATTCCCGCCGCTGCCGATATTCCAGCGCAACAATAATGGCGGTAGCAGCAGCGGCAATGGATCGCCGTCGGGCATTCCGGTGATGGTGATGCATCGGGCCAAGTCGCAGGATCGGCTAGCGTACCGGGCCCGCCGTCCGGGTCGAACGTTCGGAGCGAATGGGGCCGGCCATCACCATCATCACCATCAGCAGCAACAGCGGCCACGATCGTTCTGCAGCAATAACGGTGCCTATCCGGATTACGTTATTCTGGAGCATCCAGGGAATTAGGCGGTGCTGGTGGGTAGAAGGCGCTCAGCCGTCCTAGTCGCACCGATTGGCGATAATGGGAAGGCGCCAACGTGTCTTGTGTCGTAAGGATTCTTCCAGCCAGTGGTGGCATCGTTGTCCCGTTGGAAAGAGAAGGGAGGGAAACAATCGTCAAAGAGTCGTCCCCCATTTTGGAACAGTGAATTATTGATGGGGCTGGGGAAGCGTGCCGCCGTGCTGGCGTTGGGGAATTTATTCCAACTTCCGCCTTTACCATTTCAACGGCGGCAGCAGCGTGTCGCCTGAACAGTTGTTGACACGGAAGAAGGGTCGATACACAACCCAACAACGCACGAGGCTGTAGATAGTGTGTGGAATGTGTTGGGGTGAGAGCGGAGCGCGAGAAATGATTGTAACCCAGCGTTTAATGTCGCATTCAGTCTCAGCCGTTACGATTGGTGTTTAGAACTGGTTGGAAGCATTAAGCGATAGCGTTTCCTGTTTTTTTTTTTTGTTCCTTTCGTTCGGTCGGTTGTTGTTGTATTTCGTGAATTTTATCCATCTGTTACGACCCCTCCTCTCCGTGTGTGCCGTTGTGCCTCCACGTTTCAGCCGCACCGAAGCCT
>AXCO02004846.1:0-19614 GCA_000473525.2 Anopheles melas | reverse complement strand
GATTGTTGGAGTTTTTTTTTTGTTTTCTGCAGTTCGAATTCACACGAAGAGCATGCCGGAGAGGTTGTGAGGGCTTGAGAGGGTCCTCTGGATAGTTTTTTTTCTCTCTAAAGGACACTATCTAAAGGAAAGGGAACCGGTTAGCCAGGGCGACTGTAAATGTTATTATATCATCTCCGATGCTTGAGCGGCCGCTGTTTGACTTATTGATGCAGTTGATTGACACATTCGTTAGCGCGCGCATTGAAATGGAATCTCACCCGACCAAGATGTCGATCAGCCCGTGGAGGGACGGAGCAGGAGCGGAGTGCAAACAGCTTACCCGCCCGAAAATGCCGAACATGATTCAACTGTTTTTTTTTTATCTCATCTCTCAAATGGTGGTAGCCATTCTTGTTTGTCGTCAATGAAGGCTTTCCGAGCGAACCTCTCCCCCTATTAGGAACGGGGATTAGGATGCAGAGGTGCATTGGGAAGGTGCTGGGGAACACGGTGCACTGGCAAACGTGGCAAACCAGACAGGCGTAACCGTACCAGACTACGCCACATTTTGCCCGTAATTGGTCACAGCCGATTGTGAAACGTTCCTTCGCTGACGTTCGATGACGTTCGGGGCGACGTGACATGAATGACCACGTAAAACGGCACGTTTAGGGATCGTATCGGGTGGCACACCGAGAAGGGGTGGGCGATCACAATCACGAAGGAGGTGTGAGTGATTATAAAGTGCCACACAAGGAAGGCATGACGTATTGCGAGGCTTTGTGGTTGAAGCTCATAATGTGCCTACACTGTTCGGGCAGACGGATCGAGGTTAAAGGTCGCGAGATAGAAAAGGCTTTTTGGAATTGTGCACGACCTTGGAGTAGAGGAGGGTCTAAAAAAAGCGAAAGCAGACAAGACACGGTGGACGTAGTCAATTAATCAGTGCACATTTCGGGTGTTTTGGGCGAAAAGGTGCTAATAGGTGCCGGCTGGAAAGGTCCGTTAATCAGTTGTTCACACAGTAGCGCAACGAGCGTCGGCGAGCCCGGTGTTTGAAGTGTTTCCGCAGCAAAAAGGGAGAATGTTTGTTTAACTGTCAAAACGTGATTCTCATGCAACAACGCTACAGCTGACGGTTGGAAGGAATGCGATTGGTGTAACTGCTGAATTGCAGCAGAGCATGGCGGGAATGTGAGCACTTTCAGTTTTTGTTTTCCTATCGACTAACTCAGACATTTAGAAGATACGAAATGGAGAATATGAAATCCATGAACATTGAGGTTTGAATTTGAATTTACGAAATTATTCACAGGCCTATGTCCCCTTAAGCAGGCTAAAATCATCAAGATTTGTTATTTAAAAAAAAATAAATCATACTGTTTTTTTTGTTTGTTTTTTGCTTTAATAAATCATTCTTTTTGTGGCAATAAAACTATAAAAATATAGCAAGAACATTAGTAGATCACGTTGATCTACACCTAGATGTTCTGTTTTTTTCATATAAATTATGAAAACAGACTATAAAATCTTGTATTGAGAAAATTCTACTAAAACCAGTGAATTAAGACAGTGCTCTCCTACCTTTTTAGGATCGCGGACCTCACGTGGACCGGAGATTTTCAGTAAAATTACACGAAAATGCGTTATAATTTATAGGAATATCTAGTAATTCGACTTGCGCTAATATTTGAGACACGCTATTGCCTCCGGTCCACATTAATAACGTATATCAGGGAGTGTCTGTACATGCTTTGGTTTTTCAAAAATAAATACTATCGCTGACCATGTTCAAGCAGCGGACCACAGATTGGAGAGCACTGATTTCAGATATAGTGATAATAAATATTACAATTTTTGGAAATATATATTACCATTCGTATCTTAAATATTTCAGAACACATGTTGAGTACGTGTTATTGAAATAATTTACAATTTTCTGGAGACCTTGAATTTCGCAAAAAAAAAAATAGCCTTGATATTTTACAACACATTGACAGTAGTTATGATCACTAAAAAGATCTCCCAGGCAAAACAATAAATCACACATTTTTAATCAACTGCTGATACTTTCACCTCTAGAATGGCATTACTCTACCGCCCACCACCCAAGACTCTTCAAAGGAAGCCATAATTTATGGCACAAAATATTACTCTCTTCCACACACTCACCCATAAACCATAAAGCAAATGATTCATGCCTGCAATCGCTCCGACAGGTTTTTTTTATGTCTTTATCAATAAACTCCCAACGACTGTGGGGCGGTAAAAGTCCAACCGTTTACTTCGGCCTTCCTGTCATAAACCTTCGCACGGTGCGGGGTTCGCGCAGCGCGCGCTCATTACTAATAATTTACTGAACGGCCAGCAGCCGGCCAGCAGTAAGTTGAGAATAAAACTACACCCGTAACCCGAAAGGCACGTAAATTTGCGCCCCATACGACTTTTTTGCTTGCGAACCCCATCCCATCCACTACATGCCAGCCGCCTGCAGCATGTGCTAGAGCGTTCGCGCTCAAAGTTTAAATTTAATATCAATCCACGCGGCTTCGATCGATAATTTATTCAAAGCACATTTTATTCCTCATTTCCGGGGACCGTCCCCCTGCCGGGAATCAATTAATTAATCGTGGCCGTGGCGCGACTCGTCGATATAGAGGATAGCGATCTAATACCGCACCTCTTGCCGTTTCGCAACTAATGGAGCTGTAGCTGTGTAAGGAAGCAGTGTGGCGGAACATTACGGATTCGCTTTTAATTAAATCCACGCAAATTTGCACATGTTAATGATGGCTGCTGGCGCTCTGCCACGGTTCAGGATGTTCTACCGATTGGTCGTTTGTTTTAATAAATCGAAGTGCGTAAGAGCTTAACAAAATTCTAGCCCTATTGATAGACATTCACACACACACACACATACACTTGAAATACTATGAGAATCAAACAAGAGCTAATAAATGATCTTCTTGTCCACGAGACTTCTCTAGCCCATTTATGACGGGTTATAAATTCCGAACGAAGGGACACGATCTTGATCTTAAGGGCTCACGGGCTCTGGGCAATCTCAGCAGGTGTCGGTATACGGTTTCTCATCGGATTATTGCCCAACGATTATCTCCCCTTTGCTGTCCAACAGTGGAGGTAGAAAAGGGAGCTCATAAAAAACGGACCCACACCAAACGAAACAAAAAACAAACCCTCTCTAAACGCCCCTCGCGAGGCTCAGGAAGGCGTGCGCGAGCGTCACCATTAATAAATTTGAAACCAATTTGATCCTGCGCTGTAGCGTGTGATTATGAATGAACATGGTGCGCATTAACGGGCCGGGTGTCCGCTTCCAGTTGATGCATGGTCGGTAAGAAATCATCCAAGGGCAGACCCAAGTTCAGGTTTTGGTTTCTCCCTTTTACAGCTCAAACTACGGGGCTTGTTGTCCTCCCAGTTCCTCGGAGTTAAGTTTCGAGCTTGTCATGTTTTTCTTTGGCTCTTCACTTTCTTCCCACGCGGGCACGTTGGGAAAGGAGGTGCAGGAAAGCTTAATTTCTTCTAGCTCTTCTGGCACTGGAAACAGATCGCCGCTAATGCTATCAAAGCAACACAGGCGGTATGGCGCTGCCTCGATACGGAATCCGATGCCTTTTGGAACAAGTTTTTAATTTGATAACAACTCCGCCGAACACAGAAAGCACAGAAAGAAAGCCTTATAACCAGCACACGAAACAAAAAATAAAACCATGGCAAACAGACAGACTCTCACACATTCAAAGAGGGTTCTCGTTGGACATGGTTTGAGGTTTGGGGTGGCAAAAAAAAAACCACGATCCCTTGGGAAAAAGGGAGCATTTTCTCTTCAATCTCCCACAGCTTGACGCTTCACCATTGAGAGGTTGAGCATCTTGCCGTATTCCTAGGTGCACCCAACCGGCCGGTGGTATTTAATGCCGTTTCGGTACAAAAGGGACTCGGTAGCTGTGTCTGTCTATCTTGCCCCACAACTACATTATGCTTATGACTCCGGTTCTAATTTTATTTGTTGCTCTAGCACCGGCACTACCTGCAGTGTTGGTTTGTAGCCTACACTCCGGTTTTAATAACGATGGAGACGACGATGGGGACGACGACGATGATGATGATGATGATGATGAAACAATTGAGCCATGTAATAGACGAAGGTCTCGGGACTCGAGTGTCTAGGCTGTGAAAAAGGAAAACCTGCAACCTGGACAGAGATAGAGAGCGCCGTACTCGTACTCAAACAGTTTTCTTAATTTTTCCAGATACCAATTTATTTTTCCCGACCCGAGTTTGTCTTAGGGAAGGGAATATAAGGAACAGATATTATACTCTGGACCACCACGCACCATTCGCAGCATTGCTGTGGAGCAAACGTATCAAACAAAGACAAGTTACATTACAGAGAAAATGAGGTTATCGTGTTTTGCTCGCCCGGCCCCGGCAGAAAACAGCGAAAGGTAATTTGAAGGTAATTTTATTTTGCAAACAACAAACGCATCATGAAATGCACAAAGCGTCAGCGGTTTTGCATTTCGCTGCCCGTATCGGTGTGAGTTACAGTCCTTGACCCTTTTCTGTTGCCCGTGGTGGGACGTTAGAATAACGCAGCTCGGAAGAAAAAGTAAGCTCGGAAGAAAAAGTAAGCTCGGAAGACCACGTTTTAGCACCTTCCCTTGAATGTGTCGAACGCGCAACGAGGGTTTATTTCGAAACAAAAAAGTGTCCTTGCTCTGATTTTACAATTTGTGTGTTAACATTTTCTAAAAATAAGCGTGCGTTCGTGCTCATATTGTGTGTGAGGGACTCATTAGATTTCAATTTTATGCCACTGCAAATTGGCACTTTGTTTCGAAAATTCTCATTACAGGAAGCCGCGTTGAAGGGTGCGCTGTGAGTTTACCTTCGTTAAATTCCATAATTTTACCTTCGTTTGACAAAACCAAAAAAAAAAAAAAAAACACACGTAAAAACCCCAAACCCAACGCTTGACATAAAATGTTTAGCATTATTAGATTGGGAAAGGTGCTCGTGCGATGGCATGCCGAGTTTTGCTTCGTATGGGGTGGAAGCATTTCATTTCATTTCCCCATCAAGACCCGTGAGCCGAGGTGTGTCGCAACCAAATTACGTTTTCTTTTAATGAATGCACCCCATCAGATCGCTTTTATCAAATCCAATTTAAAGTCAGACTCCCCGTCGTGCCTGTCGGAGGGGTTGCAAGAAAGAACAACCATCAGACCTTGATTTTGGACCCAAAGGAGCATAAAAAAAATCGAAGAAAAGTGTGTCCACACTGGATCCTTGGTGAGGGAAACATGCGGTGGCAACACGCATGAGACTTTTTTGTTGTTGCTGTTGTTGTTTGATATCCTGATGCCAATCTCGGGTGGGGGAGAGGTCCCATTTCCGGAGCAACCTTCACAAAATGTGATATCAAAACCTCACAAATGAGTCGTATAAAAGAAATTATTTTTCTTCTGCTTATCGCGACCAGCGAATCCGGCCCAGACCAGGCCTGGGGTTTTGTTGATCCATCACTGAAGTTCTGAGCTTGTTGTTGCTGTTGTTGGGATTCTTTGTCCCTGTGCTGTGTGATTCTTTCCAGCGGAGCGTTAGGTTGTTTAATTTGTTCTCCATTTTCCACCCCCGACCCAACCGTCACTCCGTGGCCTTCCCGCAGGATGTGAGCATTCCACGAGCAGAAGAAATCGAGCCTGACATTCCTCGAAAATTTTTGATGGTCGTTTCAATTTGGACGTTTCCTTTTTTGTTGCTGTCTTGATTCCATCTCTCGCGCCCATTCCGGAATGCTTAAGCCGTTTTGAGGCCGACGATGGAGGCAAGATTGAAGTGAGGCAATAACATCGTCCGCACAGAGCGAAGGCATAAAGAACGGACGGTTCGCTCCCGTGCTCTCCCACCCTCATGACCTTGTTCTTGTGACGGGGCTGCCTTTGCTTGAGGTCAGTCATCCACCCCATCCTCATGCCTCGGAATCGGCCAACTGGACTGCGGTTTTAGTACACATTCATCAACAAGTTGCCCTCGGAGGAGTGAACAGAGCAAGAAGAAGAAAAAAATCTACTGTAAAAGGATCGGGTTCGGGTAAGGTACGCGCTGGAAGCGATTTTTATTCATTCACCATCAGCATTAAAGGGTTTTGCCGAATTAATTATAGGCTTCTCGTTTTATTACGATCATTCCTTCTTACGTTGGTGTTTTTTTTTCATTTCGTTTTTGTCGGAAGCTTTCCATTGGTTTCTTGCTGGACCGGCTCTCTCGCATTTTGGACAAAGGGATAAAGAGTTGAAGGGAGTAGTAGTAGTAGAAAAAAAAACAAGGTGAATTTGTGTGAAGCAATTAAAAAAGGCAACCAAAGTCAGTTCCGAAACACGGAGATCATCCCGGATAGCCGGACTTTTGAGTAATCACCACTAATGGAGGTGGAATAAATTAAGGAAGAATAAGGCAAGCCACCAGGCAACCGGCCATGGAGCTGCAGGCCGGCTAAAAAAAAAGGGCAAATCAGCTTGTTGCTGGCCAGTGCTGCTGGTCTGGTTGTATGCTAATTCTGGGTGGCTAAAAAGGATCCTGGTGTTGCTACACACCTTCTTGTTTGTTGCTAACTACTTCCGCTGAGGTGTGCCTTCGGAACGGGTTAGCAGGGGTGGCTTTCGTGCACATGACCACGGAGCTAGTGTGAGGCCTAAAACACACACACACACACACGCACCAGCTCCCAATGTTTGAGCAAAAGAGCAAATTTATGTTGGTGCTGGGTGAGTATTTTGACAATTTCGGAAGGACTTGTAGACCCTTTGCGTACTGAAGTCGAACAAATTAACACGTCAATTTTTGTTTTGCAATGTTCATTAGGGTTCAACACCTGTGGGGGAAAGGTTTGAATATCCATGTGGCATAATGTGTGGCACGGACATTTCTTTACGTGGCACGTGGGCTTAACAAGAGAAGGATGAGGCGGTTGTAGAAATATGAAGGGTTTTTTTTATAATTCGTTTTACTACCTTTTAGCTGGAAAAGCATCTAACTAAAACCATTTTGCTTTAATTTTTGTGTTTTAAGTTTTCAGTATAATGTCTCATTGTACTAGATAACCATAACTATTTGCAAAAAAGTGTATGAAAAAGTAAATTAAGTAGAGCAAACTTTAAAAAAAGTTCATTAATATATTACGAAACAAAACGAAAATTCATACCAAGTGCAAAATTAAATCAATTATTAAATTCTTGAAACTTTCAAGGACTTTCGGTAAAATGTGTACCCTCTTTATGAATAGCACATAATTTAGATTCCCACAAAATACTAGGAATCAACCTTCTACCAAGAAAGAAACCTTCCAAACGCTTCCTTCCATTCATACCCGCCCTCCGTAACCTACAATCGATTCCAGCACAACGCTCTTTTGATGGTGGTGATGATGGAAAATCTCCAGAGTAAATAAACACTGGGACAATTTACGACATGAGCCTCTCGAGTACGTCCCCTTGCACACCCCCCCCCCCCCCCGCTGGCACAAACCGTGACATCATTCCACACCGTACAGCCACGTGCGTGCGTGTGGTGTTTAATTATTACGCTCCACCACAAGACACACCAGCAGACACTTCCCAGGGCAAACATAGTAGTAAACCTTTCCCGACACCAAACGCAACAACCGCAAGCGTCGATTTTTCACGGAAAAAAAGGAAACATTGACTTTGAGACGCGGTGTGTTTTGCTTCACGATGATGGTTTGTAAGGAAAACACAATTTGGGGTTCTTCACCACACGCACACACAAAATGATATCAAAATCAATCTAATCCACCGACGAGAGGCAGAGAAAGAAAGAAAGATAAGATCGCACACAAAAAAAGAAGGTGTAAGTTTTACAGCGTGTGTTTACCTTCGGGATTTTTCCTTTGCTTCCTTAAGCGGGAGCGCGTGCGGCTACGCCGTCGTTGGCACCGATGCGAAAGCGAAGTCTGCGAAAAACAAAAACCTCCCAAACCGAACGGCAGCCGGGTGGGTGTGGGATGAGGCAATGGCAACCGGAAAAGCTCGCACTTCACTTTTCACGAAAGCAATAAACACCGAGCACAACGAGCACTTTTACACAGAGATACAAACACGCACACACACACACTTCCTTTATCGAAAAACGCACCGCGCGTAATCCTTTCAAATGCGTTTTTTTGCCGCTGTTGTTTTTGTTAATGCTGCTACTCCTGTTGTCGGTAGAATGGCACACTAGATCATTATTTATTTACGCACGCTTTTCCATTCCCTTCGGCAAGGCGTAAGCAAACATCGGGGTTGGAGGTTAGTAGAATTCGATCATTCAATTCACACTGAATGTGGAAGATTGTACGTCTGTGTGTCTGTATATGAGTCTGGGTGTGGGTGTGTTTTATTATATCTGTATTCCAACCGCTTGACGGGGATGGGATGCTACCACGGACACTGCACACTGCACTGTTACGGTCGAGAATATGTATTAAAAAAACTCGGTACGCGTTGCCGCGAGCTTTGAAGTACGTTTTTCCCGCGGCTTTTGGTTGATACACACACACACACACACACACACACAAACACACAAAACCGGTACACGAAGCGCGAAATCGTCCACGCAGGACGATCAATACGACGCTGGGCAAAGGTTTAAAAGGGAAATTTTGACGGAAGACTGCAAATAAAGCGACTGAAGAATGCACGGTCCCTACTCGAGAGCTTGCGAGAC
The DNA here is from genome assembly GCA_000473525.2 of Anopheles melas. Lineage (NCBI taxonomy): Eukaryota > Metazoa > Arthropoda > Insecta > Diptera > Culicidae > Anopheles > Anopheles melas. The sequence continues at coordinate 10,878 of AXCO02004846.1, read as the reverse complement.
GGAGAGAACCAAACGGTTTAGAAACAAACAAGACGAAGCAAAAGGAACTATCTTTCCGCAGGGAACCCGTTAAATCAATACGCTCACGTGAAAGGACCGCTTGCGGAAGCGGATCGGAAATTCGTGACTTCCACGTGTCGTAGAAGTGACAAGGGTAAGCGCAGTAAATCAACGGAAGAAATACTTTCAAAAAAGGGATGAATATAAGTATTATTTAATTTTGAATGTTTTTGCTGCTCTTCACACTTTACACAAACTCCAACTTGAAGCCAATTTATTTAATTTCCTATAAAGCTATAGGAACACTTTGCACCAACTCCTGAAAACCCTTCGCGACTGGACTTGGAGCACCAACTCCTGAAAACCCTTCGCGACTGGACTTGGAGCACCAACAAACCTGGTTCGCAAGACACACAACCGTACCACAACCGCACCGGACGACGCACGAGAGTGAAATGAACGCGCGATGAACGGTGATGCTTCGGTATGCTGCGAGCAGCATAAACTTCTGCGAGCATGCCGGTGGTGATCGTGTGCCTGGCGTAAGCGTGCGGCTTTTTTGTGCCTTGGCCCCTTGCTTCGGGTCACTCAGTACGTCGGGTTTCCATTAGGGAGAGCGCGCGAGAGAGCTTGTACCGGTAGAGGTTTTTGGTGTTTTTTTACGTGTGTTTCGTACACGTAACTCACGCGATGGTGTTTTATGCTTGTTCTTGGTGGTAGAATAACATTTCCAAAGCGTCTGCACACAAGCTGGTTTGATTTCAATTTTAATTTTAATATAGAACATTTCGTGGTTAATGTTTAATTTCAGAAAAAAAATCAATAAAAAATCGATGATTTTTCAATAATCATCAACTCAATAATAAGTAAATAAAATTAATTAAGTAAATAAATAAATAAATCAATTTATAAATAAACATATCAACAAATAAATAAAATAAAAACAAATAAATTAATAAGTAAATAAATACATAATCAAATAAATAGATAAATAAATAAATAAATTGTAATACAATAAAAACATTCGATTTTTATACTTGTTACAACTAGTATTCAAACCCAAATTAATATATGAACAGACAGGATACTAATACACTAGATATGTTCTTCTTTGCATACATTCAGGCGTTTTACCAATTTAATTCATTTTAGAGCTATTTTACTCAATAAAACATTAATTGAACTTCAATAATACTCAGAAGCCTTGTTTTCGGCTATTCCTCGTTTTCGCGTGGATATTGGGGAGGTTCAGAGAAAAAGTCAAGTTTGTATTTAATTAACTCTCTTAGCTAAGCATTTAATTTTCATGAAACCGTTTCATAAAATGGAAGAATTTTCAGAAATCTCTGTGCGGTTTTAATTCAAATTAAATATAATTCCTCAATTTCCCTGAAGCTTACATGGTACACCTATAATTACAAGTTCCTTAAATTTCATCACTCCCCTCACACTTGTTCTTTTAATTACGATTTAACCATAGAGTATTTCCATAGAGGGAATCTCTGTTGATTAACAATACCCCGGGGCGGTTTGTTATTACTGTTGGATTACACCGTTCTTTATCATCCCACAACTGGTGGCGGTGGCATTTAATATACATTCGATACGCGTCAGCCCCCCGATCATAATCCGAGGTCGAGTGTTTTCACTCCGAGAACGTTTGCGCTTTTTGTTTTTCGGCAAGTTTTTATTCGTTGTGGCAGTGTAGTGCCTTGGAGCGCACCACAAACAAACAAACTCCCCGAAGTCGTGGGAAGCAAGAAATATTTCAAAAAAGCGACTTTAACAGCAGCATAAGAGTAACGAGCCAACATACAGACGGAAAATGAAATTCCACTTAACTTACCCCGGGTGCCATTAATCATTAGCTTTTTCCTCGCGTTGCATGCATACCTGCCGGGTGGAAGCCCGACTGCTCGTAAGGGCCGGTTCCCGTCCGGGTATCGACAGAAGCGCCATGCAAAAGGGAGGATGCAAAGTGTTTCAAACAAACACACACACATACACACTGCACCGACTCCTACGAATGCGAGAGATTAAGGAAGCGCAAGCTTACCGGCAACCGACAACGCGGTAGACAAAAGCGAAAGGATGAACCGACTCTGGCATGCAAAAGGGAGCTCGGAGCTCGGAGTTTCTCTTGTGGCCGAAGGCTGCATACGCCGCGCAACTGTTCTAAAGTGGAAAGCAGGCTGCGAACCAAGAAGCGAAGGTACCTAAGTGAGAAAATGAAACGCAAAGCGCTCCAAAACGGACAGCTAACGAGTCATAGAATAGAAGACCGCAAGCATCTCGCCGGACGCGATTGGAATTACAACGCGTCTAATGTAAACGAGCGAAGAAAACGAAAGGAAGGAAGCAACGGCGCAACGGCACAAAATAACAGAAAAGATAGGTAGAGCGAGAAAAAAAAACAAACGGTAAGACAAAACTCCGATCTCTTTAGCTGTGCTCACTGCCGGGCCGGGCGTGTGCGGCATGGGCCCATGGTAATGCTAAATTTAGTTCCCTTCCCGAGCCGCACGTTGGGTTAGCGTTGTGCTGGGAGGTGGTCGAACAATGGGATGCTTCAGAGAAGAATATAAGATTCTTAGAAGGTAAAGAATGGTTACTTTTTAAATGCTAAGAATGGAGTTAATGAAGTATCTTTTGTAAAATGTTTAAGAGAAACTAAAGAGAGAGGAATAAGACAAAAACAAGATATTTGAATAAAAAGAAAAAATAATCACAATGAAAGAAGCAGAAAAATAAAGAGAAAAGAATTTGCAAAAGAAACATTAGAAGCATTAAAAGAAAAGGTGTACTCTTACACTAATTTTCAAAACCAACAAATGGAATTTTAAAAAGAGCAGAACATATAAAGAAAAAACGAGAATAAGAAAAATGGTAAACTGGAGCTAGCAAAATACAAGAAAATAATAAAGAGTGAAATAGAACGATAAACTATAAACACGAAACGTAAATAAATAAAACTACAGCTGATTTGTAACATACAAGATATAAAATAACGTAACAAATTAATCTATAAATAACCTTACAAAAGAAAAAGAAAATTCAAACGAAAGCAACCTTTTTGTGCGCAAAAACGACCCAAAACGCAATTTATTTGAACCTCGCCACGGTGCTAAAACTTCACGACCCCAAGGTGCAGCACACAAAACCTGATTCGTTTTCTCCGTTCTGCACCGCTGCCAAGCACGCTGCCCCAAACAGCACGCCGTGTCGGCATGCTGCGCCGAGGACAAAGACTCGGACCCGGGCATTCTGTAACAAAATATGCCTTTCCTTGGTATGTATCGCCGTGTAGTGACCGTTGGAGCACCACCATGCACCTACCTTTACCCATAGTATCCTCTCTACAATCCGCCAAACTCTCTTTCTTTCTCTTTCATGCTCCCGTACATAACAAAGAGCCTGTGCCGCGAGAGTACGATTCGCAAGACGAGCTGGATTGGAGCATCTTCCTAGCGATGATTTCACCCAGCTTAGTGTCTGCCGCGTGTCTGGTGTACGGCCGCCATGCCGCGAGAGTCCAACGGCCCCAGAGGATCCCGAAAACCGTGGGGCCCCAGCGGCTGATACACATTGTCGTTTCGGTTGCATACACGTTCGCGGCATGTCTGCTGCTGCTTTTCTGCCCATTTCGTAAGCCGAAGCTCGACAGCTACCGGTTGCTCGTTGCACCGTGACCAAGATGCAAAACGCGCCCTGGGTAAGGTATCGATTTTTAATCCGCTCCTGGCAACGGGGGCAACGACGGGGCGCATGATTTCGGATGTCGGTCTCGAAAATGGAAACGGTCGTTTCCTGTCCCTCCCCTTGTGTCGTCCCAAGAGAATGTGCCCCGAAGCTCTTCAGCTCGGTGGATGTGAGCAAGTGTCATGCGATGGGACAGAGATTTATGTTAAGCGCATTCGGGTTCGATTTCCGCAGCTCTCGTTCTGCGGGCGGTGCGGGAGATTTCGGGGTTTTCCGTGCGAACGGGAGTGTCTCGCCGGGGGAGCAGGCATCAGGGCTAATTTAGGAAGCAGCATCCAAATGCAACCAATCTCGAGTGTCATTCGCTCGGACAGCGGTGAATCCCTACCCCCGAGTTTGGGGCAGTAAATTCGAGTGGAAACAACATGTATGCATGTTTATGCGTCTCCCTTTTCCCACCAAACTGAAGAACTTCTAATTTTGGTGGGAATAAGCGTTTGCTCCCTGAACGGTAGCGGTCTTCATTACAACGGCCCGGAAGGCGCAGACGGAAAATTGGGTAATTAGGTAGAATAGAGTTTCATCACACCAATTTCGGTTGATTAGCGGATGGGAGAGCTCACCCTCGTGGAAGACTCACGTCCCAAGACGGATATAGCACGGCGAGTGTGAGCGTTGTTAAATCATTCTAAAATTATCATAAATAATCGAAACTACTGGCCCCAATGTTACGGAATGATAGGGAAGAAGCTCCCCAGCAAGGGTCTTGGCACGAATGTGCATCCACGCAGCTCACTTTAAATATTGTGTTTTGTTTTATTCCCACCTTCTAAAGCCGTCATCATTGTCATTCGCCGGACTTAGGCTTCGAGAGAAGAGATATAAATCTTCATAATGCAAAGGACTGCCGACGCAAAACCACTCCGAACAGGCAACGCCCAACCATGAAAGCCTATTAGCCTACCCGACGGAGCAATGGACGGAAATCTAATTCCAACCAAGCCGCAGCCACACGCACGAACACTTTTTCCTTTCCCCCACCCAGACCTGCTGTTCCCAGAGCCGGTACTGTTCTGGCGTTCCGGCCAATTAGACCGTTCAATTAAAACACTCCGCACTGAGAGCCATCCAACACTCCGAACGGTTTTGCGGCGAATGAGTTTGCGTTCCCAGTGACAAATTGATTAATTGCAATCTTCATAATTGCTCCGATGAGTGTCCAGCGAGCCGAGGGCGTCCTGTTTGGCCTCCGGAGCTAGCTCCGAGACATGGGCCAGTTCGTTGAACTGCCTGGCCGGGTGAGCCCTGACGTCCCACTTCCTGGCTTCCCCCAATGAAAAGGGGAATGAGTTTTATGGCCGTTTCACCATCACCGACAGATGCGTCCAGTTGCGTCCAGCGAATGTGTGCGTTTCCTCATTAACCCAAAGCCCCCAAAGAGTGCGTCGATTCCGAGGTAACCGGAGATGACCCTACAGCGCTGCACTGCAGGAAGCGTTGCATTTAACGAGTACTGTCCATCGAGCGTACATGTCACTAGTTCGTCATTAAACTTTACTCTTACGACCTCGGCTGAATGATGGAACAATTGCGCCACCATTGCCGCAGTCATCAATCATGGCCACCCGAGGTCACCCTCCCGCTCCCTTCTCGAGACGAGTCTTCAAGGTAAATGGCAAAATAATCTTTCCGGGACAGCAGAGTGTCCTCAGAGGCCCCCCTGTGGGAATGTGTTCTTTGGGGCTATTATTTTTTGGGAACCATGGGACATGGCCCTAATTGGTGCTTTCGGATAATCTTGTACAGCTTTCACCGGAGGCTGCAGCCACCGGCCAACGGGTACTGTTGTTGCCTGGGTAACAACAATACATAGCCGCTTCCTTCTCGGCAGGATATGTCTAGAGCAGTTTGAGTTTAAGCGGGCGTGACGGTTCTATTTAGCTCTCCAAGGATTTCCCCATCCCCGATATCTTTTTCGTAGGCTCCACTTCACTGCCACACGAACCGTTGTATACTTTCAATTCTATCCTATGTATTCCATCATCATCATCGTCATCTTCAGGCAACGGAAAAGAAAACCGTCGGGGATGTGATGCCGATACCCGTAAGTGGTTAATGTACCCGACTTCAACGACGCCCTTATCCTACAAACGTGAATGCATGATAAACGATGCTCTCTGCCGACGGTAATCGACGATCCTGAAACGGATGTCGCTTTCGCTCGTAGCCAATGTAGCAAAATCCTTCCGGCGCGCTGCACGGTTCTAAAGTGCTTTGAAGCAGGCTCGGTAGCTTTACAGGAGCACGGCTACTCCTGGAACTCAGCTCAGACTCAGTCGTGGGAGCCTTCCAGTCCCGAAAAGCCTCCCCCGTTGAGGTCCAGAACTAGGGAAAGGATTTTTCCCGTACGGAACGAGTAAATTAGTGCATTAAATCAACGTGAAAGCTGCAACCTCTCTTTTGCAACAATCCTTTGCATCCTCTACGCACAGGTAGTAAGCAGTCAGTGCCGACGCTGGTTGAGTGAAACATCGTGTCGAGATCAAAGCGTGTATAGGCGGCGACGGTGGCGGCGAGAGTTCTTCCGAAAGGATAAAGTAAGCCGACGGGCTGTGGGACATTAGCAAGAGACTCTATTTGGTAGACACAAAGCGGTTGGAGGGGACAGATATCCTGCCTGTGTGCCTGACCTATCAGCTTTTGGTCAATTAAAATCTTCACCGAAAACAGAGACATTGTTCCTGGTTGGTGGAAGGATTGAATCACGGTACTAAGAATTCGCTACAAACTGGACTACGGTGGCGTCGGTTAGCAAACGGGAGTTGGGAGGCAAGCTGTAAAACACTTCAAACGAACCCAGACAGCTCAAGCTGGCCCTGTTATGTTGGGAAGAGTAGCTGGGTGGTACCTTATGCCTTGTTTGATAGAAGTAGGCTAAATCTCTGAATCCAAAGAATTGTTTCGCAATTAGTCTACAACATTAAAGCTTTTAAAGCAATTTTTTAATGAAACATATTTGACATTTTTGAATTTCGTTTCGTCTACAACTGTTCAGCTTAGCTTTTATAGCTCTCTATCTTGTGTCGCTGACGCTATTATTGCGCCACGATACAGATTGTTGGTCCCATTGAAACCACTCCAGGTAATGCAATACCCATGAAGTTACGCTGCAGCTTTATGCAGTCCTGCCGTGGTTCGGAGAAATTTTAAACCAGCTCGTTTTATCCCGTGCTGTAACTCGTTGGGTGGAAAGGTAGCACTTATGTTTCGAGAAGTGCTTGCAAAGTCCTCCAACAGTTCGCAGCAACGCAATGGGAACCATGTTATCTTATTATCGTTTCATGCCGAACCAACGTGAGTGATGGTTTGAGTGATACGGGAGCAACCATTATCGTTTCATCTGCTTGTGATGTTATAGGTTGCGTTCCGAGAAGAGCGATCATTTTTAATATTTGCCGCAGCTTTGGAATGATATATAATGATAGTTATCGATAGCTTGCAATAAAAGTGACATAATTTTAACACAAACCACTGGAGTAACTCCTGACAGATCCGAGCAAACTGCCAGCAAACTCGACTGAATGTTATGAACGTAGCGACTACCGTGTACTGCTTCATCAACGTTATCGATTGACATGCACTTGTGGTGCATCGCGTTGCATCGTGCTTTCCACATCAAAGTCGTTCGAGTCCCGGTGCGCTCTAGACAACAAACAAATCGCACAAATAACTTCAACAGCAACTCACCTTTGTTGCACCGTTGCGTAAGTTACCCGTCGAAGCGAATCACTCACTCGGTCGAAACGTTGGATGCGTGATTTATACAAGGATTACATCTCATCGATTGCAAACACACACACGTGCATACACGGGGAGCATCGAATTGGGAATAGTTGTATTTCCAACTTCCATACTGCACGCAGATGAATAGTTTTCCCTCGCCCAACCATACTACAATCAGGCTAAAAGCTCGCTGTCTCGTTCTCGGCGACTCGGGCAGCCAACTCAGCTAAGGTCATTTGTTTTGTGAACTTGAGCAAAGGAGCGTACTTTGGCCTCTCAGGGCTCAGCGCTCCTGCTGTTGAGTATGAGGTGCGGTGGAAAAACAATGGATCGTTAATCTTCATGCAGTGCAACATGGCTGGTGTAGAATAAATTTCAACTCTGCCCCACCAAATCTTTGTCCGTGAGCAAGCGGAGCTTTATAGATTCATTCCTTCGCAACCGGTATCGGTATGCTGTTTGTTTGTGCTGTGGTAGATGTATTAATCGGGCTTTTCCGCCCTTTTTCTGCCAACCATTGCTATAATATTTTATCTAAGTTTTGTTAAAGTTTATCTCCTGGGTGATGAATGCCAATGGAAGTAAAATGAACGGTGAACGGTTGGGATCATGCTGATGGGAGAACGGAACACTTCTATTTCTCAATTAAGAAGCTAGACAAAATACTCCAAGGTTCTAGATCACATTTTGGCTTCTACAACTTATCTCGAAGTTCCTTACTTAGGTAACGCTGATTTCGATTTTTATCACACAAACGGGGTAATTTCTCTTGGAGAGCTTAAATTCGATTAAATTATCTTCCAAGCTTCTCAAAAGAAATACAGAAACTATGAGCTTCGTTTTTTGCTTTATCACTCATTTACATTAAGCTTGTCATAAAAGTACCTCCATTCTTTATAAACCTTATGTGTTCTTCGCTACGAAATCCTTTTTAATATTCTCCATTCCCGAATGCTCCGACCTCCTACAGCCCGGGAGGCTGCATTAAATAAATTACCACCTAAGTTTGCTGATTGTTATGTTCCGTTTCCGGGCTATTACACCTTAAGCTAATACATGCCCGGGAGTAGAGTGTCCACATACCTGCTGTACCACCGTTCCCATACACCATACACCCGGGCGTGTTGGTTTTTGCACTTCAACCACGATGGGCGAGTGCACACTTGACCCCCGACCAGGCGCAGCTCAAGCAGCACTTTTTGGAAGCACCTTTTGTCGACCTGCCCCAAGGGGTGGCAGTAAGTGCATTAAGCCCTTGCGCGAACATGAAACGAGGTGCGACATGAAGAGCGGCAGCGGCAAAGGATTTAATGTGCCGCGCTTTCATGTTTCCGGCCAACACCGGCTTTTGGAGTTGCTTTTGTATTCGAAGCGGTGCTTGGTAGGATTTTTCTTACACGATGCGTTTGGTTTTTTTTTTGCAATACATGGGAGTAATGTGTAGAAAGAAGTCGTTTTACTTTTCGTTTTTGGTAGTAATATGATTCAGCTTTACGAGTTTCACCGGCAACATGTCGTCTGGTTGGGAGTTTTATGGTTATTAAAGAACTTTCGTTCGTTTTTTTTTTTCTTTTGCGGCTGCTGTGCCCACTCATCACGTTGATTGTCGTGAGCGATTGGTGCCGTCTAGCCATCCGAAGCACGTGTATTGCCCAACGGGCACGATGCATTGGACCAGACAAGCGTGTTTGCGTGAACACTAATGTTTATTCGCTCGAACTAATGTGCAACCAATGTCGTAAACCATGGCCAACGTATCGTATCAAATTAGCAGTCCAAATCAAAACGTTAGTCAAACGACGTGTATTTTACAACTTTACAAAGAGAGCTGTGGTTGTTAGAGTTTAAAATGTAAATAAAAGATATTAAAAGTTATTGCTCTCGTCTTTTCTCTCTTCAAAACATCCTAAATGCACTGTGCCTCGGTGTGCTGGTGGAGGAAAACTTGAACGAAATGGTTAAAAGTTTGCTGAATGGTGGTGAGTAGTGCAAGCATACATGTGAGCGTATAATATTATATTCCCGACCTGGCTACACCACATCCGGCAGCTTCGGCTGCCACTGTAAAGAAGAAAACTAGTTTGACTTGTAAAGTAAACCCATAAATGCGATGTTTACCCGCAGTGCCGCAGCTTCACTGTAAAGCATGTGTTCCGTGGAAAACAGCTTTAAGCAAGTTTGATAGTTAGGGAAAGTGTTTTATACAGTTTACTTACGGTAAGAAATAAAAAAAAAACTTTAAATTAGTGAACGCACAGCGCTCAGTGGAAGCAGACTGGAATAAAATTCATTTTTTTTTTATATTTTGTTTTTAATGCCGGTAATATATTTGCTTTAAAATAGATATTATTACATAAAGAAAGGCAAAACATAAGGTTTCTAAACCCCGTGGATTGCAAAGAAAAAAATGTCAAACTTGAAAAATGTTTCAAATCATTCATATTTAGGGAAATGGTAATGGCCGGTAATTTAGGGAAATGAAATTATATGATTACAACTACAATATTTCAAAAAGCACTGCTTTGATTTTGAAAACGAATAGTGTTTTAGAAAGGTTATTTAATGACCTTTAAAATGATGTTCCGTAAACTAAAATAATATTTACTTTAATTTTTAATTTTTTACAACTTTCATGGGATTAACTATAACGAGAAAACTTCAAGTAAATAAAATATTTGCCTTCAACTTGGTAAAAATCATAGAGTTTAGAATATTCATGTATTCCCTAGTACTACACATTGTAGAATGACTTATTATAAAGCTTGTGTCCAAAAATCGAGATGCACTTTTCGCAACTTTAGAAGTTACATCATATTTTATAATTATCAGTTTGTAAGAAGTACAGGCCATATTACTTCTTCTAATAGTATTATTTTATAAGGGATAATAAAGAACAAAGTTACTTTAAAAAGCAGGCATTTGAATTACGAGTTTTGAGAACTGCAATGCATGTTTATAGCTGTTTAAAATGTATTTAAGCAAATTTTCAAGAATAAGATTATGAGTGTGAAGTATAAATCTTAGCTGGGATGTTAACATTTTCTTGAAGCTTTTCCATAGATGTAAATATCAAAACTATAATATATTCGTAGGTAACATTTAAGATAAGTTTTGATCGTAAGTAAAGCAGGACCTGTCATAAACCGTGAAATAATAGTGTAACTGCTTTAATTTTATTAACTTTGTTCGTTTTTAAAGTAATACGACTTTGTTTTTTTGTGGTTTGATGTTACTTATGATCTTGTTTGAGACTAATTTTGAAGACATATTAGTATTGGCAAGGTCTTACAACTTATAAATAACTATATAAAGTTAACTCTCTTATGATTTTTTAATGGATGATATTTAACATTTATGTCGTAATGACGTATAGGGCAGCTAATTTACTATACCAGC
>KI920555.1:0-11430 GCA_000473525.2 Anopheles melas | reverse complement strand
CACACACACACACATACTCCCGTTTATGATAAGCGGAAGCAAACTGTTTGAGAACTGTTTTATCAACAGCAAACCTCCATTGTTGTGCTATATTATGCATTGAATGGGCCCGCTGGGGGAAACAAAGCGAGAAGAAGTCGTCGTCCTCGGCCCATCGCTACAATTCCCCGAAGGTAATAATGGGTAAGTTTTTCCTTGTTTTCCTTTCTTTTCTGCTGGGCCCTTTGCGCAACCGGGATGCGGACCGAGGGAATTGTGAATAGGTTGGGTTCCAAACAGGTCTCTCTCCCCTTACCATCTCCCTTGCCCATTAGTTCATCCTTCCCCCCCCTCCCGCCCCAACCCCATCATTGCTTTATTGTTAGCCCCGCTCGATTGGTGTTTGCGTACGGGATGGAAATCTTCTTGCGTACAGAGGTGGCTGGTCCGAATGGGGCAATTGAAGGGCAAGTAATTGTAATAAAAGTGAAACGAATGAAAATGCAGCGCAATAGACCGAGTACAACCACATTCCAAGGGGCAAACATTATAACACTCAAAACAAAATCTCTCTCTGTCTCTCTCACACACCCTTACTACATGTGTGTCTGGGTATGTGTGTTTTCTTGGTATTTTTTCTTTTCTTTTCTCTATTCACTTCTTCAAATATTTTGCACAAGAGTTTTTGTTCTCCTGCTCCCGTACCGTGAGCTTAGCTTTCCAGCGGGTTCATTTTCCGGCGACGGCGAACGGATCTCATTTGTGTGTAGGGCGCGCGCGTTAAAACCACTCCACTCAACAAAAGGGATATAAAAACCTTACACCACTTGTTGTTGTTCGCCCAAGCGACACAGTGAAAACATTAAAAAAACACACACCATTCCACGTGGAGGGGAGGGTTCGATCATGCACCCGGCACCCGGCCAGAAACGTGCCACGTCAATCGTGGCAAATTAGAATGGGAAACGCACAATTTCCTTCCAGCTATTTGCCACCGCCAAGGCGCGGAACGTGGCGGCGGTGGGTGGTTATGGCTCACGGCAAAAATCACATTTGCTACACCACCGGCACGACGACCAGAAGCGGGACCGGGCCGGCTGGCTGCCGGTTCGTTCCGGTGGTTAGCAAAAGGCCAAACACCATAACCAGCTGGGGAGGGGAGGGAAACCGAGCGCGCGGTACGCACCAAATCGCCGGGAGGAAATTGAAAATTATTTTAATCCACCCGAAAAAGGCCCTATGAATGGCTGACGGCATCATCGACGGCGTAAACCTCGATTTCCCCTCGCTTCCCCATCCCAGCACAAGCTTACGATTGGTTTGATTGTTTAAATTTCAATCTTACAACAGGTTCTTTGGGTTTTTTTTTTGTTCACGGCTAACCGAAACAGTTGGCAAGCGGGAAATGTCTACCGAACTGCGGGTGTTTATTGTTTTCCTGCCGTAGGGTACGTGTAATAGGATAATTATAAAACTGGTTCCGAGTTTTCCTCGGTTTCCACTTGCAGCGGGACCTGCGTCTAGGATTACGGCGATAGACTATCTACGTTGGCTGGTCGATTGAAAAGCCGTAATCGTTTGTAATTATCGTGCAAGATTTACAGTAATCTCATGCTAGTCCGTTGTACGGGTGGTAATCAGTTTTATATAATGTTTAGAATTTCGATGATGAGTTTAGAAGTAGCTGGATTATTCACATTACTTGAGCAGGGACCACAGTTACGCATCAAACAGTTGCTTCAGTTATCCCTGCTCAATGCTGTTTGTTGCTATAATGTAAAATGTTATTATAATCCTGAGTCATTGCAAAACTTTAATTTGGATTTTGTTAATTCAATCGTAATCGTAAAGCCATCCATCCGTCGCACTTGAGCCTCAATTTGTAGGTTTAATTTAGTTTACGTCGTATTAAAAATACATTAATCAAACCAATTCTATTTTGATATTAAAATTTTCCGCTAAATAAAAATATGTCACTTATAGCATTCAGATTAATATGCAAATCTATCGATTTTAAATTCTAATACAGAATTAACTTAATAAAGCTACTATATCAAACTGCTAAAACAATGATATTTAACTGATAATTCATTATTGGGGACAGTGCTGCAAAATGAGCATCACGTGACGATCACCAACGAAAACAATGAACATATCGGTGTTAGATTGATGCTCATTGCTGATACTCAATGAAAGGGCGTCATGACATGCCGAATGTGACATGCGAATGCTCGAGTCCAACGCAATACTCTGACTGACAAGCTGATCTTAAAGCCGTAGAGCTCGTGACGCTGACATTATTTTGTTTCAGTCGGAATTTGTCATGGTTATGTCAGTGACCTTTTTGCTGAACCGCACTCATTAAAAAAAGTCATGACAAACACAATGACTTAGAGTTAGTAGCTAAAATGTCACCAAGCATGTATTGGGGCGGTCCCGTGGTACAGTCGTCAACTCGTACGACGCAATAACATGCCCGTCATGGGTTCAAACCTAGAATGGATCGTCTCTCCGTAGCAAAGGCTGACTATCCGGCTGTTTGGTCCACGTAGGACGTTACGTCAAATAGATGTATTGGACACACCAACTGTTTGAGAATCAACTCTGATGATCACAATTGAGTACGTGACGCTGACATGGATTTTGTTTCAGTCAGTATTTTTGATGGCATTGACAGTGACATTTTGCAGCACTGATTGGGATATATATATAATATCCCCAAAGAGGCATGGAGCCGCCCAGTGCTTTGTACCTGTACCTTGAATCTTGTGAGTGTTTATTAAAGTTCGAACTCCGAAGTCTAGAAATTCTGCGTTGAGAACAACAATTCAACTAAATACACCTCTCCTCTAATATTAATTAATTATTATTTAACGAATTAGTTTTAATAAATTACACGCACCACACTGCAAACTACCACAATCCATCGGGTCAATGTCGATCACCTACCTGTAGCGGCCTCTGTGGCGGCGCGCCCATCCCATGGTGGTACATGACGTCATGCTTTAGCTGCGTTGCCATCTGTGGATGATTGTTCTGATGCTTGCCAATATCGACAGCGGCTAGTGCTTCCGCTCTGCTCAAAATTCCATCGTTCAGGCCCGAAAAGATGTCCCCCTGCGAACGAAACCAAACGACATCAACAAATGAACGACTATGTGTGTGTGTGTGTGTGTGTATGAGTGCAAAGTGTTAGATTCAACTGCATAATGTATGTGGTGCCTGGTTTTGCCCGTGGCCGCTTTTATGCCAGCCCACCAGCCCGGTAACGGATACCGTAGATTCAAGTTTTCGGTAAAGGGGGTTCGGCGAAAATTGGTGAGGGATCGTGGCCAAACTTTTCATAAACCTAAATGAGCAACAAAACGATATTTTCTACACAATTAAAAATCCACATGCTCGCCTCAAACAACACTCGCTACTTCATCAAGTGGACGATAAATTTTCATTCCGGCTAGCAAAGGCCCGGGCGGAAACCCAGCCAACCATCTGACCATCAAATTTCATGCTGACGCCTTTCTAATTAACGTCAACAGTCCCAGCGGAAACATTTTTGAGCAGGCAAAATCAAAGGGTTAATTGTCACTTTTCGGTCGGAGACCATGCCAACGATGATGCTGATGCTGCCGATGATGATGACGACGGGCACGCTTCGGTGTGCCGGCATTAGGGCTTAACCCGGTTCTACGCGCAAACGCAGGGTTCCCAGTTCCAGGGGCCAGAGTAGCAGGAGAAGCTGGAAAGCTTATTAGTTATCTTGTAATAATTTTGCCACCAGATTGCCAGCTGTCTCTCACTCTTCTACTTTGCCGAGCTAGGGTCGAGCGCAGTGAAAACCTGTCACATTTCGATTTTACAATCAGCGTAAGGGATTTACCCCCGACATCGGTCGAGTGGATCTGCTGCAAATGGGTTTTAGAATTGGTACGGGTTAAAAAGATGAGCTAAACGGGACAGGCTGAAGGGTGTGGAACTGTTCTGAGCTACGGTGGGATGGTTAAAATTTATAGCATACTTGTGGTGGTGGCATTCAAATTTTAATGATTTTTAACGATTTCAAGCGAGTAGGTTTATTATTTGAACATTAAAATTAACTGCTATTGTACTAACGGAAATGTTATGGAAGTGTAAGCAAATCTGAGTATCAGAGCATGATGAACAAAAACATCAAACCAAATTATTACGATTAGTCATAACAACATGTTTATGGCTGTAGCAATACAATGCGTGTCTTAAAGAAAACATAATCGGGATTACAATTTGGGGGGGGGGGCTAACTATTCAGCTAAAGCTACTTTGGTTTATACATATAAAGGTAACGGTGTGACGTTACTTTTTAGCTAAACGCTTAAATCCTGATGATTGCATATTAAATTAGGAACGCATATGTGTCTTACAGCTCTCTAAACCTGCCATTTCTATTTTGCAGTACTCTTTTTACTTGAATTAAACTAGGACCAGCTCAGACAGGTTTGATACAAGAACATTAAAATGGAAAAGGCCATTGCACTTGTCTACTTCTAGACAGCAAAGCTTTTAGCTGTATTGTTATGTTTAGTTCATTATTTATTCATCAAATTTTATTGTATCCAGCACTATGAATCAAATCTCAATGTATCAATAAACTCATAAACACGATCTCCTTAATCTCCAATAAAACCTTAATTCCAAACCACCCCTTACAATGGAACACACTGAGAAGATCATCCAATTCTTTCTTTTCCTGAGCCAATTTGTCATTTCTTTAAGCACACACTTTAAGCGAGCAGCGTGTACCCAAAAACCAATAACGCCCGCACCGTAAACGGGAGCACAGCACAGCAGAATCAAACTTCCGTACAACTTCTCAACCTCAATCAAACCGACACCGACCGCACCTTGAGCCCCTGGGTTTAACGTGCTCGATATTGTTTGCCTTTTTCTCTGGAAGGGGTCCCCAGAAGAAGAAGCAAAACAAAAAAAAACGACCTGAAATCGAAGCTACAGAAATATATTGGCATTAGGCAACGGTAATCCTAATTTAACGCAAACTTTCACCAAGTGGTGGAGTGTTCGGTTTACGAATCATTTGATCCAATTTGGGCCACAGTAGCAATATCCCACTTGTAATTTTCGTAAACCACTACACACAACGCAATGGAGCGGTAGAGCCGGAGAGGTGGAACAGCGTATCGGTGGGAAAAAGGATATCTTACTGGGGAGGGTTACACCATGCGGCGGGACACAAAAACGTACATATGTACGCGCACACATATGTTTGATTTTTGATGGATGATGACTCGTTCGGGCGTGGGTAGCATAGGAGTAGGCAGGAAGTGGTAAAGAAAGGAAGCAGAACAAAATGCCAACCTGTCGAATCGATTCTACAAGGGGGGAGGGGGGGGGGGCATACAATACGACAAGGGCCTGCAAAGACACGTGACCGGATGTTATTTGTGGTTTTCTTGTAATAGTGGCTCGCGTTTACCACTCGAAGCCGGGGAAAAGCGAAACAATAACGCAAAGTACACTTGCACGATGGTCACGACAGTGTTCGGTTTGAACTGGAGCATATGTCGCTGCTGGACAGTTGAATTCCCTGTCCCTAATGAAAAAAAAGAGCCGCTTACCCTACCGCATACACCAAGAGAAGGGCCGCAGAGACCCGCAGCGAAAGGAGTTGAGCTGAGCCTCATAATTTTGTAGCCGGTAAAACGTTTACGAAGCAAGATCGATATCAGTAGACGGAAGGCGTTGAGTGCGTTGACGGATTACCCTTTGCTAGAAATTTCAAAACTTTTCTCCGCCACGTTTTACGTGCAATTACTGTTCTCATCACAGTATCTTCTTCTTCACTCATACAAGGGATGTGTGATCCTTCGTCTAACAGTGTAACAATTGGGCGGGTCCTAGTACGGGTATGTAACAGTATCAAGCAACACAGGAAAAGATTCCCTTTGATGTGTGCAAGATTTGCTTCTCGTTAGCGCAGGTAAACCCGTTTGCTTATCCCGAGACCAAACAACAAAAAAAAGGAAAGTACACCGCACATAAAACCGTAAACCATCGACATTCATCGTGCGAAGTGCTACATAAATTTGTTAATTATCATACAAAAGCACTTGATGTCAAGTGCATGTCTCACCCCTTTGCCCCCGGCTCGGACGAAATTTATCGAAAAGCCGAAGAGTGCAGGGAGCGGGGAAGAAGCTACAACATTACGCCCCAACCGAATTTCGGGCCCAGCAAAAGCTAGAAATCATCATCGAGCGAGCGAGCGGAGAATGGGAAATAAAATCCCTCCCTTTTGTGCACGGTGTGCTGTATAGTATGCTACGTACCCTCTCTCTCTCTCTCTCTCTATATCCTTCTATCTCTCTTTCGCTATCTCTGGAGAAGGACCAAGTGCCGAGTTACGGCCGACCGGGAGATTTAGGAGCGAACACCGTCGAGGACCCATTTCCGGAGCATACAAGGCGGCAAACAAAAAGGGGTACGCGCGAGGGGACCGAAAAGAAAAGGGTCCCGTTGTCGTTAACGCAGCTCTTACGGTGCTGCGGGTTGCTCAGGAAGGGTGGCACGGTGTGTGTGCGTATGAAGTATGGTGCAACAGTCCATCAAGGCCCACCCGCTCTATATCATGGTTTATTTTCCGCAGTGAGTTTATTTTATTTTTATTGAAGGACTTCCCAACAGTAACAGGTGTATTTATAGGCTTTACGAAGCGAAGGGGCGAACACCACTGCACTGCTTGAGGGGTGGTGGTCTGCTGGCAGCCTTGCGTTCCCGCACCACTACCCGCCGGCACCATGGGCCGTGGACGGAAAATTGTATTTACACTTGCTGCCGCTCTCACCGCACCAGGCAGCATGGGACGGAATATGGATGGCAAAGGGGACTCGATCCCGAAAACCCGGGCCATTATTTGCTACTGAAACATATTTTCGTCCCTTATTATTTCAACATTGATTTGCTTGCCAGCTTTCCCGGTCCGGTCGTTTCACCTGCCCCGCCCCGACGGTTGGCCTTTAGAAAGGTAAAAGTACAACTATTTGAGAATCGTTGCAATTTCCAGCAGCTCTGAGTGCTGTCAAAATTTCTGCGTCATCGCACTACACACCACACACAGTGAGCCTCTGATGTGACCCTAATGTGTGTGTGTGTGTGTGTGTGTGTGGTGTAGGACGATTTGATTGACGAGAAGCGGTGCAAGTACTGCCGCGGTGCATTGAAGTAGACGAGCGTATAATTTGGATAATTGAAACATGTGCCAACCGATGGAAAAGTGCCCGTCGCTTTAGCGTGAGTTCCCGGGCGGAAAGGGTAAGGGGAATGAAACGCGACGGACGCTAGGGAACATATTCAACCCTTCTGCTGAGGGTTGGCTAATGGGGGATTGGAGTTTCCCTCTATTCTTTTTTTTTTTTGCTCTGTCAGTTCCTCAGTGCACCATTCCTACCTACAGGCGTTCCAATCGTTCACCTCTACTGGCTACTTTACTAGTGACATATTTGGTTCCTTCCCGCAACGAAGTTTCGGGGAAAAATGTTTCCTGATATGTCCTGAAGCTGAAGACAACAAAACGAAACAAAAAAAAACACGTCCCCCCCCCCCACAACGCTTTTTTCCCGGTGGCAGGTGAAACTTACGTACGTATGACATGTTGGTCAGTTGGTGTGCCGAGGTGGACAGTTATTGTTTTTTTACCACCTGTCACGAATGAAAATATTTCCTCGCTACGGTGCGATAGTGACAATAACATTTCCTGCGACTAATTTGACGCGCGTGTGGTACGCTTTCGATGGTCTGTAACAACATTTGATAGCTGCTACACATCATATATCAAAAACGCTTGCGGGCACCGAAATAACGTAATCACATTAAACAATGTCAATAGACTTTCGGCGACGGAGCGGTCACGTGTCGTGGAGGAGTTTGTATTACCGTCACCGTTGGCTCCAGAACTCCAGAACAAAGACAGAAAAAAACAAAACAAACCTGTCCAACACGATAAGGCTCGAAAGCTCGTAACGACCTTAACCAGCCAGCGATGACAGGTGGTCCAACAGTGAGGGCAGAAATTTGCCCAAAGATCTACCCAAACCTCCCGTTTGCACCACTCCACACTAATGGTAACATAACATTAGGATCAATCTGTCAACTCATTGTTTTTATTTTGGTCTTCCACTGTCAACACCTGGCCGGATAGGTGAAAGCATCAAGGACAAGCTTTCAGTGAGTTGAATTTTTGACCAGCAAAGTGGGGGGGGGAATAGTAACTTCATTTTGATTACTAGTAATGGTAATTCAATTCTGTTCGCACCGTATGGCCTAGTTCTATTCAAACAATTAATAATGAAAGGCAGAAGGTGGTTAGATGAAGCTACGCATCGTGTTATGTTTATGAACAGTCGCTGCACTAAAATGATTAACTAGGTGGCTTTCAGGTTCTGATTGACAGGATTGCTATTAGCGTTGTAAAGGTTCAGAATGAAAAAGTACATTAAATTTAAACTAAACCAAATCAATGTAACGAATAGCTTTAAATAGCTTCCTTACTACAAATCGAAAAATAGAAACATCTCCCCACCTTACGAGATTAAAACAATGCCAAGCAAGTACCATCCAAACTGTGGCACATTTCCATGCCAATTACTTGCCAGAGCCCTCGACAAACGTTACAACTCCTCCCGAAGACTAGAAGCCTTCAGATGTTTCCCAGCCCGCTTGACATCGCTGTCAGGCGGGGAAAGACACCGGAAAGAACATAGCATTATCCCACTCGAGAAATGTCAACTCTCGGCCTCCCGGTGACAGTCGGAATCGACATTCTCGCTCAAACGACACTTAAAACATTACAGTAATCAATACGGATGACACGGAAAACACTAGACGGTAACAAAACAGAGGGCAACAGCATCGTGTAATCGTGCCTCTATCGTATCCAGTTTGGTTTTCCACATACTGCACACGCTGGTGGTGGCTGTGTGCAATGCTGTGCTGTTTCCCGTGCCATGCGAGTCGGATCGATACTGGCTCGTGATGGTAAGTCGGAAGCTACGAAGTATAGCGGGAGGTGCTGGGAAGAGAAACGCGCGAGACCAGTAAACTTTTCTTCCGAAGTGAAAAGAGCAAACGCAGACCAAGTTCGTACAAGTTGTGTTTTTTTTTAACCGTCGAGTAAATTCAGGCCTACAGGACATGTGCGAGTGTGTGAGTGTGTTGTTTTTTTATCATTCATCCGGGCCCGGTGACTGGTGGATGAGCTTGCAGTCTGAAGTTTTACAGAGCGCGTATAGGGATGGAGGAGATGGTAAAAATAAAAACAAAACCTCAACATTTTCAAGGCCCGTTGCTTCGGGCTGACCGTCGTCATGTGCGGGACGACGACCAGCGAAGTAGTTTCGAGATCGTCAAACTCAGGTTTAAACGGGACCGAGTGCTAGCAACGGTGGAGCTTCCGTTTTTACAACCCGTTGAACTTCGATGGTTTGGGCGCAGGGAAAAAATGGTTGCCCAACCGTTGAGGGAAGGGAGAGCGAAACTAAAACATCTAAAGTTGGATTTTATTCACTTCAACTCCAGTGAACTGTATTTTCCGCAAGTTGTAAAGCGTTTAGTTTCTTATTTCTATCACGCTGCAGTTCAACTCACACGAAACAGTGCTAGTAGAGTGTGCTGTGGGCTGGTGGTAAAGCATTTGGAGTGCAGTTTGCAGACGAACGTTGAAATACTTACATTATGCCTAGGTGACCAGGAGTTGCACATCAGCGATGCATCCTCCAGGAATCGACTCTGGAGAGGGAAAGTTGGAAGAAGAAAGAATAGCATTGTCACAACGGTGCATGAGGAATATTACAAAAATGAAACTAAGAGATGGATATGTAAATAAGATAAGTAAAGATATGAATATTCGTTTGTTTGCGCATACAAGAACATTGCCATAAGCACTGGGTCGATCTCAATACAGACTGTAAACTGAATAAAAATCTTAATAAAACCAGAACGTGTATTTCATGTTTATGATATTCTATATGAATTTTCAACCTAGAATAAGTGTTGTATGAGTCTCAGACATTAATTCAACAGAGACTACTACACCATTAAAACTGACTACAAAGCATAGTGAAGTTTTCCATCTAGAGATTAAATCAATATTGCTGTCTCCTTATTCATAATATACAAATAATCTGTTATCGGGCATCTTAGATCATGTATACGTGGTTTGGACTTATTAAGTAGTTAGTGTAACAAGGGCAAGGGCTACTTGTTTCTTCGGCTCAGCTAACCTACAACATTCTCTTCTTCTTCTTTGGCACAACAACCGTTGTCGGTCAAGGCCTGCCTGTACCCACTAGTGAAGTGAGCTTGACTTTCAGTGACTTATTGTTACCATAGCAGGATAGTCAGTCCTACGTATGGTGCTGCGTACGACCTGCTCTGTAACCTACAACATTACTCCTGCTAAAATGCTTCTTCTAGGAGTACTCGGGAGCTTATAATATTGCTAAAACCTAGTCGATGTTGGTCAAGAAAATAGTTGTTCATATTCAAGAAAATAGTCTATTGTTTGTATAGCACGAATCCTATAAATATGCTAAATAAATATGTAATGTAAGATGTATAAGATAAATATCTGAAGGTAAATAAATTTTAATAGCAAACATCTCCAACACCACGTTTTCGCATCGCACCACGAGCTGTACTGGCTAATTCGCTTTATATTGCCCTCAGTGAGTGAAAAGCTTGACAAACAATCGTTGATAAATGGTTCATAAATTTTCCAATATCCAAACGCCAACAGTTTGGCAAGAAATAAACTATCCAATTGGGTTTAATACCAATGCGTACCGGTCCCAAACTGTACATTGATTTGCATGCCACTACACTAAGTTCTGCTCGATCACGTTCGGGGTCGGCAGTTGTCAGAAGCACCGAATAAAACCGACCATTTTGGTGCGTAATTACTTTACCGTATGCTGACAAATGGCGAGAGTAAAAAGAAGGGAAACCTCATCCCAAACTGCGACCTACCGATCGTTTTTACCAAGGCAACGCGAGTCCTGCGAATGGGGACACTCGTAAACGTGTGCAGCGCACAGACCACGTACCGATCATAAAAACCGTGGGTCCGCAAAAATGAAAGCCACGGATATCAATTTAGTGGACTATAAATCTGACCAATGCCGGACTCCGGTTGGCAAATATTGGACAGTTTAACTTTATCGAACTGATGCGGGAAATGCAAACATTCGAAACCCATCACTCCTCCAGCTGCCGCAGCACGATGGAGAAAACGTGTCTTCGTGCAAAGTATGGATGAAGACATGCTTTCGTGAAGGGTTTCAGTTATTTTTTTTTATTGAGATACTATAAACTTGTTTTTTTCGATGTTCGTTACTTGATTTAGGCTTTATTGTTGTGATAAAGAAGAAGCGTAACCTCAACCAATTCCGTACAACTCTTACATTG
>KI920554.1:0-11741 GCA_000473525.2 Anopheles melas | reverse complement strand
TCTTGGCAACACATTTTAAAAGGGTGATATTTGATAAACGGAAGTGACCAGTATGGTACTAATGAAGCAAAAATGTGTTAAAATGTTCATAATTGAAATAAAAAATCCTTCCGTGGTTTTGGAATGCAAATAGACTGTTTTAGAGCAAAAATAGTGTTCGTTATAGCCATAATTGGTGCTATAGCCACAATTGGTACACTTACCCTATTTGCAGCAAACAGATAGAATAATATAAATGAACAATGATTGCGATTTATAAATAAGCCAATTATAAAAAAACATAGAAAATAAATAAATAAATAAATAATGAAGTTTCAATGCAGTAAGCATATCAAAAACGCAAAAACTAGAAAAAAAAACTGAATTAGTTTTGTAAAGAAAATATTTGAGGCATGATAGACGACAGTTTGAAAAATGGCTGGTTCAAGGTTGTTTGGAAAAAGGTTGGGTGCGGTAAACATTTCACAATTGAGTGACACTCCTCTTTCAAAATATTATTCCTATAAGAATAGCCACCGTTACAATGTATGATGAATAAGAAATACTACAAAAACGTACCAACAACAGTAAGTGAGCACACAGATAAACGCACTCATCACGCATCAAGCGCGTAAGCAACACGTTCCTCACGCACCCACATTGCTCTGCCAACTCCACCAGCGTGCCTCCCTCTAGCGTTACAAATCGAACCCTGCACCCTATTGTGTCTTGACGAATCGATCGAACTATCTTGCCGACCCGCGTTGGATCTGATCGCACGCTGATATACACGTCCATTGTTATGACAGGCGTGATCAGACCGCGGTGCTTGGCTTGCTTGGCGGATATGAACGGTTCTCCGTGTGCGCGCACCGCATCTCAGAGGATCCCTAGGTTACGAAAGTCAACCCTCCGCTAATGCTCTTGATGCTAATTCCGTTAAACAGTTATTAACACGCGTGTGCGTATGTGCGTGGCATGTAGAAAAGGGAGCAGCATCAGCTGCCCATGCGGTTTCCGCCAGCTGGAACGTGTAAAGCGGGCCGGCGGTATTTTAGCCAAGTCATGCGCTGTGGAAGCAGCTCCATCGCTTGGTGACGGAATATGGTTCACAGTCGACCGGCTTTCGGGCTGCCATCGTGCGGTGACACGCCTTACCGTTTGCCTTCGAAGAGATCGGCACAAAAAAGACTTCTTGCCGCCACTGAGGGTTTGGTCCCATTTGGTTGGTGCGGTCGGTGACGGCGGCATTGGCGTCTGCGGTTTTGCCGCTCGGGGCTTGCGTTTTTAATTTGTTCAATCAATTGTGCCGCCCAAGACACCTTGGGACACCGGGCAGCAAATATGCGGAACATTCTGTGGTTCAAAGGAACTACTAGCGGGCGGGTACATGCATTCCGGCAATATTTGCTTGTGAGTGAGGCGAATCACTAAAATGCGTGTGGGCTTGTTTGCTGCTGAGGATTGGTTCCGTGATTTTATGTGTGTGTTTTTCAATCAGGCACAGGTGCCAGTGATTTGGTATTTTTTGTCCGTACAAGTTGTTTTCAATTTAGTATGAGAATCATTTTCTTCTTTATTTTGGAGATAGAAATGTTTATCCACTTTTTTAAGCAGCTTAACTGTATTTAACCTAGCATTACTATTTTTATTAGTATCTTTACTTTAATGTACTATTCTTACTATAAAAAAGTAACAACTTGTATCAATTTTCTAATCAATAATAAATTGTTCTTCAGACTGAATCCTTTGATTTCTCAACCGTTTTGCTTCTTGTATCGTTTATGATGGCAAGTATGAAAAGCGCAGGCAAATCAAACGTTAATTATTAGTTTATGTTGTTTGCATGTTTTAGTGTTATCATAGTAACTTATCTACATACTGCATTAAAGTAGATACAAAATTTATTCATTAAATACTGTTTAGAACATTTATATCTGAGCATATAAGTATTCTGTTACTCTGTGATGTAACGGAAAATCTTGTTTCCTTGAAGTTTGGTAATGACTTCGGTTGTCATGTTAAAGTATTGATATCGAATTATTTTTACAGTACGTGCAAAATGCAAAATTGGTTGAGAATATTTCTAACATAACATAAATAGAATTACATAAAACATGTAAACACAACACCAACAAAACAACATCAATATGCTTCGTATTTCATTTATAGATCTTATAGAAAAATGCAAACAAAGCATGCCCAATCTTTGGGTGTTTCCAGAGCCGCTGACGCTTTTTTTCTTCTGATCGAGGCAACTCATCTCAGCACTATCCCTCACATGCAGTCACAATCTTACATCGCAGGTAAAAGACGTTGGTGGGAAACTTCAAGAAAGCCCACCTTGATGGACATAATGGTCTTTAATTAATTTATGATTGCTGGGAAACAATCGAACCAGTGAAGTAGGGGCATCGGTGAGGTTCGGCAGAAGGAAGAAGGCACATGTCAACTGTCTTCCATAGGTGTAAGCGCGTGTTTGCCGCAAGCGAACCAGGACTAAGTAATGGTAAAACATTTTCCCAGCCAAATCAATCCATAAAGATCGAACAGAGAAGGAGAGAAACTCCTGGGCGCCGTTTGAAAAGCGGATCGCCTGGCGGAACAAAGCTCTACAGTTGGTGGATCAACCCGCACGAAGGAGAGATGACTTGGTGATTTATGGAAATATTGTTCTACACATTCGTTTCGCGCTGGCTTTCCAAAAGCGCTTCACGGAATCTGGTGTGGATCGATGACTAGAGCTTTCTCTTCTTTGTTGGTACACACGATGGTACAGATCGTGAGGAGGCGCGTCTTGGTGCCGTGGATCCTCGCGCCAGTAAAGACATACACTCGGAAAGGTTACCGAATGTGTGGATTTTTCGCTTGGTAACTGTTTATTTCAATCTTTCCTTTCAAACAGTGCATGGGGTTGGCTCCAAAAGCAATCCGTTTTGACCGTAGGATCTGCAAAATGAATCACAACGGGTTGGAAGAGACGGGAGTGCCGAGAAGTGTCACCACATATTTGCTGGAATAGCTTTACCGTACGGTACTCCAGAGTCCTTTCCTCGTTTTGAGCTGCCGGGTTTCGACACGTGGAAAGGTGGATTGAATGTTGAATGACCCGCGGTTTTGTGAAGGTTTCACATGTGCTTACTTACACGGTTTATGCAACTGCAAAAGTATAGGGTTTTTGTGTAACACGAGTGTACTACTTTATTGTCGCTCGAGGTGGTACATAGGTTTTCTAACAAATCACTTCAGACTAGCGACCCAGTTGCACACGAACTTGTTAGTTGAGGCTAAGAGTAGTAGGTACAGAGTTGTAAATAAAACTGACAAACGATTAAGATTTAGTTGTTTTCAGCTTGGACAATGTGAGATTTCTTATAATATGAAGTGATTAGACGTAAATTTTCAACTACTCTGTAGATTAAAATACGGTATGGTGTACCTATACGACACTAGAAACGACCATTTTTGAAACAAAAACCGATCCAAAATGGCACGCAATAATGAGATTCCAACATGTACGAAAATGAAGTCAACAACGTCATCGCAATGAACATAAATCCCGCTAACCTAAGGATGACGAAACTCACATGCCTTAGGATCCCTCACCGTAACCTCCGCCTTACAGAATGCCCAAACAAGGGAGCCCAAACGGTGCGCTACGGTAAAACCTTCTGGCCGTTTGCTGGTTTCCCGTAGATGGAAGTTCTAACACCTCGGCCCGGTACGTACCTCTGTACGTCTGTTCGAACTAATTACTTCGAGGTCAGCACGGTCGAAGCGCGTTCCACCGAAGCGGGTCGTATTTATTACCGCTAATGAGTGCAGGCGGGTATGGTTAGGCGTGGCGTATCGTCGGGTACGTCCTAGCAATCAAAAGAGTTTCCACCGATCGGGAGCACATACAAAAAATCTTTACCGATTCAAAGTGGGTGTGTGAGAGCACACCATTAGCTTCATTTCGAGCCCTGCCAGGTCGTAGGTCAGAGGCTTCCTTTTGGGCTCGGTGAGCTTTTGTGTGGAAAGGCGGGAGCACTTCAAAAAGGGCCCTGGACAGGAGTTTGCGGTTATGTCGGTCGGTGCTAGAGGCGATCTTTTGGGTGAACCATTAAACTTCCGTTTTTGGTCAGCGGGCTGACCCTCGGACCAGCCTCCACAACCTCAAATCAACAGGGCATTCAAACAGACTGCCCTTTCCACCCTTTATGTAGCGTATCTACAATCGAAACAGGGGGTGAGACGGAGCGGGGGAGAAGATTAACTCATTAGTGGTATGTGTTCGGTTTTGTTTTTGCCGCGGCTGTTGTTTAGCTTCTTGACGATTTCGGCTACACGAAGACACTTTAACGTTGACGCTTTCCACGCGATCCATGGGACCGAGACGGCAGATCTTTCCTTACCTGGGAAAGAGAGAAGAACGGGAGAGAAGTCGTGTTAGAAGAGCCGATCAATCATTAGCTCTGAAGCGGAGGGTGCACTTGTGTGACGGGGGGCCGATTTTATGCCGAACGTAAACATCGTGGTAGCTTGGTTGCGTGTCCGACGGTGTCTTAGCCGGTCGAAGGTGTCCGCTACCGGTGACACCGTACGGAGGCAGTAAAGTGTTTGGGTTCGGTCGGACTGATCGATCGTAGCGCAATTAATTAAATTAATCAAAAAGTAGAGCTAAATGATATTTAATTATACTACCACGACGAGCTCAGCGCACCATTGACATTGGACTCGTCTCGGGCAGGAAGGAGGTAGATAATGGGGGACCACTGCTGCTGGTGGTAAGCTATGTTGGTAGCCCCAAAACCGCTACCAGCTTGGGTGTCTTAATTCCTGAAACGGTGAATGCTTGCCTCGAACTGTGCTTGGTTCCAATCGATTGGCAACCTAGAAGTCATCTGGAACCCGTCGTCTCGAATATCGACGCGAAGAGGTTAATTATCGAAATCATTATCGGACCCGGTACGATCGGATGTCGTGAAGTGCATATAAAAAAAGAAAACCACAAGATCCTATCTCGATCACGCACGCTTTGGCACGCACGCAACCGTACTGTAGATTCAGGGTGTCCGATCGGCGCATAAGATGTAAAACGGCTGCCAGTGACGACGAGTTGTACCGCACTTAGTTCTGATACCATGCGCAGCAAGCCGTCGTTTTGGCTCTGGTTTTTGGTTTAGTAATTGCACCAGATGTCCAGCGACGCCCCTTAACGAAGGATCCTAAAGGGACAGCCCGTTATAGTATCTCGACCCTATGAAACCGTGGAGGATCTCATTACGCGCATAAAGCGTCATGTTTGGACGCATTCGCTTGATTATCATTAAAAGTACGACCCGACATCAACGTTTTCCGAGGGAGGGTTTCGTATCGAAATCAATTTTACGCCCTATTTAATGGCTTTCGAGTGATCAGGTCGGGGCGGTGATTAAATACTCACAAGCGCCTTCCACATGAAAGGTCACTCAAACCAGTCAAGATTTAGATAGTAACGTTTGAGGCTTTGGTGAAACGTAGTGCTTTGTTTTTTTTTGGTCTTGGTTGTAGAGGTGCGTTAGATGATGTGCAGAAAGGATACATTTTGCTGGGACATTACGATTGACGCACGGGTACTTAATACAGTGAACACAGCAGAGAGGGTGTGAGGGAGACAAAACACAATAGTCCAACACGACGCATCTGCCTTTCCGTAAATGATCCGTTTGGGAGGAGGTTCCTTGAAACGATAATCTAAAATTTCGTGGGCAAACCCCCCGGCTAAGTCATCGATCGATAGAAGATCTCTTTTGTAAGAGTTTGACGTGTTGAACATTAAAATAGTAAACACAATCAAAGTTTAGCATCTGCCAGTGAAAGAGGAAAACGTTTAGGTCCACGCACGTCTGAAAGCAACGCCAGAGGATTGGCAAACTGTGAAGAAAAGGAGGAGAAGTGTTAATTTAATTGGGTATCTTCATACCACCATCTCTGGGCGAACTGTCCACGATTTTGTGACTTGCTTGGTCCTCGTGGGTGGCACCGTTTTGCCTTTAACTTCAACATGAGCTCTAATTAGGGTGGTACACGGGGAAAAGACGAGATGTCCCATGAGTTAGTGGATATACACTGTAGTAGGTAAGTTTTAAACGGGTTTCTACTCTAGGGAGATTTCATCATTGGTCTTGACGAGTGGAGATGTTTTGATACACATGAAAGCGTATGAAGGTAGCTTTAAAGCATTTTCTCATTATGCTATACATTAGTGTAGATTAAGTTGAAACAATTTAAGCAATACGGCCGAAGCCGTTCTTTCTGAATAAAAAAAAAGTTGAAACAATTTAGTGTAGTGTACAGACTAGGTAAAGCATTATGGTTTGAAATATATGTATGTCAAGTTTGGTTTATTTAAATATCTTGTTTATTATTATTATCACAATAATCATGATCAAAACCAAAGAAAAAGTCTATTGTGTTTCTTATGGTGGGACTAAAGCTACATCAAAAATGTGATTTTTTTTAAATATCAATAGATTTTAAAACCGTTTGTTTTGCTTGCCCAAGTGTAGTATCTCGGATGTCATTACATATTTGATGTATAGTTACAATTATTTTTTGTCGTGATTATACGGCCGTATCATCATTTTGGTAGCCTTCAATGAATAACGATAGCCTCGGAAGTAATACCAGTGTATTCCTTTATTTGAATCCTGTTTTCCACCCTTCATGTATATACCGTTCAGGTTGCTATAAAGAAGTGAAAGGTTGTAATGAAGTATGATAAAAAAAAAAAACATTTACATGCCTTTTTAAATACCTTTGATAGCAGCTGGAGTGCCACCCGCCACTTTTAAAAGTTGCAGCACATAAGGTAGTAGCATCTTGGTCAAAAGTAGTGAAGTTACAGTTCAAGTGGCTGCTAAACGAATCACCCACTATGCCTGTGTGTAGGCCAAGTGATTTGAGCCGATATTTTTCACTTGCATTACCGATCATAAAGTTGTCGTATTTCGCGAAAGCCGTTACACCTTCAAAGTCTTCCATCACTATGAGCAACTCATGGCGTTCTGTGTCCAGTATTGTCTTGAGTTTCTCCAGGCCTAACCAATGTTCACCCCATAAATTACCGAATCCGTTTTTGTAATCCGTCCAGTTGCGATTGAAATCAACCGTACCATCAAATCTTCTCTGGAAGACGGTCCAATTGCTACCGTAGCCATGGTTGTTGGACCCATCGCGAAACACTTCAAACGATTTGTTGGAAAATCGGATAAGTTGCACCAAATATACTCCAGAATCTTGATGTGCGAGTTTTTGAAAAAAATCCTGTTTCAGACGTTCCTGCTCGAGTTGTGTTTGCTTTACGCTGAGTTGCAGTTGTTCCAGTTGTGTTTGCATCCGTGATTCAAATGCAACCAACTGCGATTGCAATAGCTCAAATCCAAATCCTGATAACGTCGTGGCTGCTACCAGTTGGGATATACACAGAGCACAGATAACTGCAACTTTAATTATGTTTATTGATTTCATCGTGTAACTTGCTGCACAATTTTACCGAGCGAAATTAACTCGGTCCGTTGCGATGCACGGTTTGATCACTACTGAATGGTTTGCAGATTGTGGCAGATTGGTAAACATTGAAAAGGAATTCCAAGTTCCTATTGGAATTTCCTGTATAGCGCTTCCTAGATAGTGCTATCAGTACAAGGCGCTATTATTCAACAAATGCTGGGTGATTACATGGAAATATAACACGTACAAATTAAATATTGACCATTGGAAGAAGGTCAAAATTTTTGCCAAACCAGAATGATTCACGTGTGCTAGACCAACAGGTTTAAACAAGATTTTTACTTAAACCAGAGGTAATTGATTTGATTATACTTAGTGAAAGAAGATCGACCCTTAGTAAGTTCGACAATGGATCGTTCTCATAAAACAAGTTAGCACATAAACTCATTCTGCCGTTTATTAAGTATGTTCAAATGATAAGAGTGTATGTAGCATTTTTCTTCTGCGACTATCGCAGTTTAGGTCAATATCAATTATCTATACGATTAGGTTATTTTGGTCTATTTAAAAAAAATCAGAGCTCAATGTTTACAACACAGTATTAAGAACAATTCCGCTTTATTCGTCTTAGATGTACTTTGCCATTTTACATTTTAGTCTTCTTAATAGGTCTATAGCTCCTTATTACTCCTAGCATGGTTGTGATATTCAATTAGGAGTTTGAGCACCATCATCGCCAGCACAGCCTACCGATCGTCGAGCCGATGAAAACAAGACCGTATCAAAGTGATGCGTGAGAATTGCCATCAGTACGGCAATCAGTGGGTGCAAAAAAAAGAAATCCCAACCAAATCTTGGACCACCAAACGAAAAAGTGTCAATCGTGTGTCAATCGATGTGTGGCTCAATACAACCCTCCGTGCGTACCGTGTTGGTGGTAATTGGATTAAAACGGAGTAGCCTGCAGCAGCAAAAAATAGAACCCTCTAGTGACGGAATCACATTTTCACACCACATTCGCAGCCTGAAGCCCGTGTGAAACGAAAAAGCGTAATCGATCCATTAGTGACGTGTTGGAACTTTTTGTATAATTATCTAATTTAATTTAACGATTTTTTGTACACTCTTCCCAGCTAACAAACGTTGTGCTGTTGAGTGTGAACATGTTTTTTGTTGTTGTTGTTGTTGTTATTATTGTCGTTTACATTCGACCTCACCTAGCTACTTGAAAAAGGGTTGGTCCTGGTGGTACAGTAATTGCGTCTAATTTGTATGAAATTCACTTAAAAGGAAATCCATTTCCATGTTGCCAAAGGGGTAATGGAATGTCAAACGGCTCAAATGGGGTAAGTAGTGATGAGAAAAAAGATCCTCTTTCTAGGTAACTGCATTCCTTATCATCGATTTTAGTGCTCGTGAATGGTTGTCACTGTATCGCAATGACCAACTGTTAGTGGAGTAAAATGCTGTTTAAGCTTAAAAGAACAAAATAATTTAAAAAAAAATAATATGTTGTCAATGCATAGCTTCAATAGGTAAAATATCTTAAGTGTAGAGATACTTATCTTTCTTGTAAATTTTTATTATTCAAAGTGAACAGTTGTACGCACAGTTATCAAAAATAATTTATAATATCTGTGTATATACTACAACATAGTTATTAACTGTTTTTTTTTTATTATTAAATGGCGTAGAAAATCTTCAGCATGAGCCTACTAGTAGCTCAATACCTCTTGGGAAACTGCTTCCGCATGCGCCTCAGCAAAAGATGAATATATTTTGTGTACGATCGTGTACGATCATATGGTCCACTGACCAAACAAATGTTTCACAAATGTCATCAGCATCGCTTACCATCTATTAATCATAATTTACCTTCCTGAGTTAGCTTTACCACCATCAAAACAATTGCACCAAACCTGAACCACGAACTTCACAAAACATATGCGTTATAGCTGTCCGCATAAACATCATTACTCATCCAACGGCATCGTGCAGAGTGTGTGGTTTGATTGTGCAGCACGGGATACTTTTCGCATGTAATGCTGCTTTCCATGCCCATAATGCCGATTGTGCAAGAAATGCTACTGTCGACAGCCTTGTCGACCAGCGTGCGTTGTTAGACTAATGTAGCATTTTGCTGTTGTAGTAAAAAAAGGCAAATGTTTGACCACGACCGTCACGAAAGCTATGTGGACATTTTGTGCCGTTCTCGAGAAGTTAGAGAAGAGAAGAATAAACTATCCACTGCATCCTTTCACTGGGCTGGAGGAAAACGTGTTCTGCTGCTGTAGCTGCAGCTGCTTTTCCTCTCCGGCAGGCAGCCTCTATTTGTCCGGATCGTACATCGATCTTTGGGTGACAACGGTACACCGAAAAAAATAAATAAAATCGCTCACTTTCGATGGTTCTCAGCCAAGCCGTACTCATGTGTTTCATCACGATCCGGGTGGCACGGAGTCGGTCCGCATCGCCGTACCATCGTGCTTGGTGACCTGGTTTATTTATTTATTTCACCTCCCAGCACTGATCCTCCCCTGCTCCAATCTGAGAACTCATCCTCCCCGGCGAAGGAAAGGGAAAAGCTTAATGCGCTTCGCTCGAGTGGCGAGCAGCGAAGTGTAATAAAAATACTAAAACCCGCTAAAACCCTCCGAAGGATCAAGGGCCCTTCTCGTCGAGCGTCCGCTGTCGTTTTTTTTTTGCGCCCGCTTCATTTCGCAGTTTTAACGTTCCCACTTACAGCGTGCGCAACTTGTTTGCACCGGCGCGTAACGTCCACCGTGACCGGCCTCCGTGCACCGTGCGTTGACGCGTCGTGAGAACTTTGTAAATTGAATTAAAAATCAATCAACCCGAAAGCCCATGAGCTCGCACTGGCGATGGTGGCGGAGTTTGCTTCCCCATTTTTCCATCCGGGGAAGGTAGTTGGGTGCTGCCGTGCACAAAATACGTGACATGGTCAGAGCCGTAAAGATGGCCGATCAATCTCCGGCGCGTTCCGACGCAAGAAAGGCAAATTAGAAGGGATGGTGTGAAAATACGAAAAAGAAACGCAAACGTGCATAGTATGTCGCCGAAAGGGGGTTTAGTGTTTTTTTTAAAGAAGAAGAAGGAAATATAAGTGTTGGGTACCTTTATAGCATTAAGAGAATAGTTGCTTTAAATGACCCATAACGTTAATTAGCCAAAATGAAACACGTGCACTGTGAAAGATGGGTCAACATTCATAAACTCAATACAAAATCCGTCACTGTACAAAAGAGAATCAGAATTGAAGTTATATATGTTCTATATGGTTTTCAAATGGAGGGTCCAACCATCCGATAAGAAGTGTAAGTCTCTTACCACGCAAGACGTGTAAAACGTCAAGTTATAAATAGTTGTTTAGCGAATATGCGTACATGGTTATGACGACTAAAAATAAAATTTTAGTCTGATTTTGACCG
Organism: Anopheles melas; assembly: GCA_000473525.2. Lineage (NCBI taxonomy): Eukaryota > Metazoa > Arthropoda > Insecta > Diptera > Culicidae > Anopheles > Anopheles melas. The sequence goes on along the minus strand of KI920554.1, from coordinate 837 downwards.
TGGAAATGTAAACTATTATGACCGATTACGTTGTTAGTTATTTTAGCTTTGAAAAAATAATTCTTACTTTGAGTTTTGTCAGCCTGTCTATACTAATAAAAAAAACATGTCCCTTACATGACCGTTAAACAGTGATAAAATTCGCCACACAAACTGGGCACAAGGAAGACAAATACGACCCCTGACAGATGCTGCAGCTGTGGCGGCTGCGGCTTGACGAAGAAAGTGAGAGGAATCTGATTGATGTGTTTCGCGCATGTGTGAGGCTCGCCACTGCTAACGTGTCATGTTATATGATCACGTACGGGAGAGTGTGCTCATGTTGTGCATCGGTGCACACCCGACGTGACACGGAGTTAATCGATGTTACTGCCTGTTGCGGCCGATGCTGCCGCTGGCTGCTACCTCGATGGTATGGTCGCGATCGTCGCCATTGATTGATACGCGGCAACGAGTGAATGGTGAGCGAAAGTGTTTCTTTTCTCGTTGCTATTTGCCTTCACACGGTCTGGGAGAGGGTAGTATATTGTGTATGTTTTGCTCGTAGAAGCTATACGATTTTCGACTACATTCGCTACTATGGGAGCGAAAAGAATGCAACGCCATAGCATCTTGTCGAGATGATTGTAAACAAAACATTTCAAGGAAGGTGGGGCGCGTATAGGCGTAACGTGTAATGTTTTCCTGGCACCAATAAAGTCGCATACATTTCAGAAGGTCAAATGAATGTTAAAGCAAGTAAAGCATTTAAAAAAAGCTAACCCCGATCCTGCCAGGAGTCGAACCTGGAATCTTCTGATCCGTAGTCAGACGCGTTATCCATTGCGCCACAGGACC
>AXCO02004836.1:0-19633 GCA_000473525.2 Anopheles melas | reverse complement strand
CACACACACACAAGCAAGATGAAGTGGAGCTAGGTTGGGAGGTCTTAAGGTATGCTAAAGAATCACCTTTACCAAACCCCGGCCCTACCCCGCCCCACCTAAGAGCCGGTTGTTATTTTCCTGTTATCGTAAAACAAACGATTTCTACCGACTCGCACACAAGCGAGGAACCTCATTTCGTTTGCGCTACCTTTGCCTCCTCTCTATTGGACGCTAATAACTTAGTGGCTTTCCTTCCTTTTGTGTTCCGTAGGGGGAAACTAATCTGTGCTCTGCTTTGAAGCACACATATATACACACACACACACATGTGTATGTGCGTCTGCATTGTCTTCCAGAATGGCTACCAGAGTTTCGCTGCTATTAAAATGCAGCCACGCTGAGGCCGACGCCGCTCAAGTGGTCCATGAAAAGCAATTGAAATTTATTCGAATTTAATCAGTGCAAAGCAGTTGCGAGAGACCGACCCCGCTCGGCTTGGAAAGCTGCGGGTCTTATTTGTACTATTCATGTTGCGCTGCCGACATGTGGAAATGGTTACGCGCCCAGCTTAGCTGACCCATGACGAGCTACCGTGGGAACTGACCGTATTGGCTGTCAAGTCTAGAGAACACGCTTCCGTGGATTTTGCCTAGAATTTTCAGTTTCTTCTTCTTCTTTTCTTCGCTCAAATTCATTGCACGCAAATTCTCAGTTGCGCAAGTGCGCCGGTCTCGAAGGAGTACGGTGCAAGCAAAACACATTGGACTAGAAATTGGACATATGGTAAATATTGACCGACACAGCGTAAAAAGCAAACTTCCACCGGCACACGGATAAGATAAGAGAAGTGAAGCATCTTTAATCGGCACGTCCACGAGCGGATACACCAGTTCCGGTGAGACGGACGAGAGGCTTTCGTTTCCAACTTTTACCGAGAATAGAGGTTAGATATTGGTTGTGTTGCACAGGAAAGGTCTCAACCGCCATGTTGATAATGTTGTTTATATTTGAAAAGAGTATACAAAGAAAGTTTCTCATTTCAACGAATACAACATGAAGTATTCTTTGATAACTTACCTAAAAATGAAAAGATCTTAAAAAGAAACCTCCTTAGAACCAAAAATTCTTCAATTGATTCAAATACCAGACAATATCCTTCTATCTTCCTAACCGACTATCACACATTTCTAAATGATCGTATTGTGCTCCGGTATGCAGATAAGTCTCTATCGCTAAATAGTGCTCCCATTCTTTGCCTGACACACACGGTGGGACGTCAAACATGTAGCCCCGCACCTCACAACGCCGTATGTGGAACGATAATGACAATACGAGCATTTCTATTGCTCTAATCTTAGCGAATGCCCTCGAAGAAATGGTCTCTTAACACGATCTTTTGCCTGCAAAACGTGACCGGTTTCCGCTGCACTGGGAGTTCTTCGTTTTCCGGTCTGTTTCTTGTCATGTTTCTTAAGGGCGGGTAAGGGAGGTTAACCAGCCAGTCCCGTAGGTCAATCCAGCCAGTGCACCTGCTGTGTACGAGTGTTTAGATGAAGAGCAAAAGGGCTATGCTGACGCTAGGTGCACCTCAGGCGATCCAGTTATCTTGGGTCTGGGGTCTATCCATGACATTGCTACCGCAAAATCATGATCACGATCTTGGACTAAACATCCAAGCATGCGGGAATGTCGTGCAGTTTTGCGCTCATGTCCCACCTGTCGGTGACAAACACATTACAGTCGGGAAGTTCTTCAACTTGACAGTTGAACGACTTTTAATTTGTATCAAGTCGTCTCTTGCAGAGACGTTATGGTAATATCTTCCAATAAGATAAAAACATTAAACTAATCTTTTTTTCTTTTTCCTTCCACAGGATCTACAATCATTCGGTGCAATGATGCTCGGTGGTGCTGATGGTGCTGGTGGCGGAGTTCCTCCTGGTGTTCCGGTGGATGCCGCGATCGACGCGAGTGTAGTCATAAGCAAGCGCGACAACTCTGCACCGTACGGGCGGGCAGACAACAGTGAGAATGGGCTGGTGCGTGCGGATACGAATAGGCTAGTGACCGGGCCCGGGGAGGACCCACGCCGTCGGACACTCGATGGCCACCGGATACCGCCACCGCCGGCCGTTACCGGCACGCCCAAGCCACCCACCACCGAGCTGGACGATCTGCTGATCAGCGTGAAAACGACCAAAAGCTACCACGACACGCGGCTCGAGATGATCATCAAGACGTGGTACCAGCTGGCTAAGGAACAGGTAGGTCCACCAAAACCGCACACCGAGTGTGGTCAACTGTGCGCACTTAATTAGAATTCCAATACCGTTCGATGGGGGTAGAAAGATTTCTTTGTTCTTCTGCCGACCACAAACCAACCAACCAACCAACCATCAGCGGCAGTAGCCAGCAAAAGGGGAAACAACTTGCCAGCTTTTGCGCATTTAATTTTCCCCTCTGCACGCTGCAACAAACTTCCGCCCGCTCGGTAATGGTTGCGTGAAGACGACGTAGTTAAGTCTACAGTTTAAGGTGAAGAGATGACTAAGTTTCTTTGCAAAAAAAAACAACACAAACTGAAAACTTCATTTTTATAGCTACAGCGGGTAAAGTTTACATGCAAGTTCTTCTTGCGGGCAGTAGCTTTATTACTTATTCGCTCTCGTGAAGGAAAATAGTAGTCAACCCTCGGGAAAACTCACCACGCCGCTGATGCGGCATGCGACGAACGCGCAATTGTTCTGCATGACGAAGCGTAAACTTCATAAAACCGCACACGCATTCAGGAAGGGGCGGAGACCTTGCCTTTAAGCAAAGTCAGTGAGGCCACGTTCCTTTGCAAGCATTGAGGGTTTGAAGGAAAATACAGACACAGACACACACATACTCCAAAAAGTGCAGGGCTCTGCATAAGTTTGCATTCAGCATAAAGATATTAAGAAACCTTGCACACACACACACACGTTACTGCCGCCCCTATACAGTCTCTCCCATTTCTTCCGCCTTGCTTGGGGTGAAAAGAAAACTTTTTCTTTGTCCAATATGAAAAAAGGTTTGGTGCCCGCTCTTTGTGGCTGGCGTCTTGAGCCGTCCCGCAGGGCTTGAACCGTCATTGAATAGTGGCGTAGTTCCTCTCTCCTGAGGGGTATGTAATTATTTCTGAAGTGTAAAATGATAACCTATTCGGGTGATAAGAAAACAAAGCATAAAACAACATCACCGGCAGCAACAATGCCTGCGGCTCGTTGAAGTGTGCGCACAACACTGCTGGCACACACAAAGCGACTTACGGTAGAGGTGTAATCGGGTGTAATTTGAGACACATTGGGCTTTTCTTCCCTGCTTGCCTACTCAAGGGTTGTTAATTAAAGGCCGGCTTACGTTACAAATCTTGCTAAGCTATTTGAATTGACCCAGAAGCTCAGTTCGGCACTCAGAGGGAAGAAACGGGGCAATAAGTTGGATAAATCTGTTTTCAATGATTTATTTCTATACTCCGAAGCGACCGAAGTGGCAAACCTAGGGATGCAGCGACGCTCTCCGAAGGCATTACTTTTCTAGCTTCCGACACTATATACCTCTTTTGTTTCTTTTTGCTCACTTTAAACCACAAAGCTGGGGCTTTGAAAGGGCAAGAAAACGGAGAAAATGGTACCAAATAAAATCCACAACATAAACCGATGGATTAGGGAAAGTAATTGCAGTGCAAAATGGGCCATTTTTGAGGCAAGCTAGTTTCAGGAAACGCCCGACAACAACCTGCTTGAGTCCCACCATTGCAAGATTCTTTAAATTCTTCCTTCCCCCTGTCCTTTTTCTTGAATCCTCGCATGCCCTTAGTTCGGTTGTATAAGCATTAATTAAAAGCGACAAGCACAAAACCCTTCAGCCTAGAAGCGAAGCAACGCAAGCCGAAAAAAAAAGGGATTGATATAAGAAAATTAAAAACTACCAACTTAATTACTGCCACGTGCATCTTCAAGGCGAACGAGAATGGATAATGAATAGGTTGGGTTGCGAAAGGGAATTAAGCAAGAAAGGACATGGATTTATGAAAGCATTTGCTTTTCGTACAGCTGCCGGTGAAGCGCTCGAGCGATAAGCATTGCAGATATTATACAACAGGAAGGCAGAAGTTTTGCATGGAATTAGAAGTGGAAAAACAGTGCACAAAGCGCGGTTGGTAAATTTGGCGACGGGTTTATCACTCTTCGTTTTGTGGTCAATTAAGCATGCTATAATTGAAAACATTTCCCCACGGAGAGATAATACAAAGTTCCAGCAGACAATGTCTTTTTCAACAAGAACAACAAAAACCCGTTCAGTTTGTTTATAGAAAAAAACAACACTCCCTTCAAACTCAATCATGCGATGTTGGGCACACTCGTGTTGATGGCTAAATAAAATCGAACCAGTGGATTGCAAAACTAATAAAAAAAGCCCCGTAACCCCCAGCCACTACGACAATCTTGGTGGCAAACAAACTGGTGCAGAATATCGCCCGAGCCAGTTCCTTTCTTCAACGTTGTTGCAACGAGATCCTGCAGCGTCATTCGGTTGCAATTAAGATGTTTTTGCTTTGCATCTTTGCTTATTACTTTTGCCAAGTTGCACACACAAAAAACAACACAGAACAGCAGCTTCGCTCCTGATTTCCCATTTCGTCACAGTGCTGCTGCAACAATGATGCAAACGTTTTTCCTCCCATTGTCGGCGGATAAGTTGATTTGTTTGTTTGCTTTAAGCAGCACTTGCGATCGATCAATTTTCACACCCTCGACCGATAGCGGAGGTTGTCGCTTCTGTCATTCGTTCCGTCTGACGGACCATTTGTGTGAGATCTTCATTAGCGAGGGACACCATCATATCGTTTATTTGAGCGTACTAACTGGTTTAAATTGCATTCTTGGATGCTCTACTTTGTTTGAGAAGTTGTTGTTGCTTTGGAAAAGTAACGTTTTCCCCCTTTCAACTCAGGTCTAATTTGTTCTAATTTTCCTTTCCACTTCTGTCAACCCATCAATCTGCGCAGGTCAATCAAGGTGCATGTTTTACATTTCATCACGACGTGTTGACGGGTTTTTAATTGAATCTAGAAACCGGGCACGTTTCCCTTACGCACAGGCCCTCGCATACACATCAGTTGAACAAAACATATGTTGTTGGTCTGTCCTCCCCTGTGCGCTCTCCGTTCAAAACACACCCAAAGCTATGAGGCAGCCCGTGAGCCACAAACTATGATCGATTACGAACGCAACGTTCGCCTTTGTGTAAACGAAACCAGTTCGCAGCGGAAATGCCATCTCAAATGGCTGGCGACGAACCTGGCGTACGTCTAATCAAATAAAAATGCTCCAAACACACACACTTACACACAGTTTGATCCCAGTCTCCCTGTCACTTTGTTGATGTTGTTTCCCTCTTCCCTTCATTTCTCATGCGTGACACGGTGCTGCGATTGGAGCAGTAAATTCCAACATTTTCATAGCACCTGCGTCTAAAGCCACCGGCTAGCACACACCTCGTTAATCCTCACTTTCCGCATGATCGATCAATTGCGTTTTGACAACTGAGGGTCACTCTCAGGGACTGAAACCGACACATTGTACGCGGGATCTGGGGCCTGCGAAACTCATTAAACTGACGTTTGGCACAAACAGACATCAACAAGTTTGCAACATTCTTACGGGATTGGATGAGTTCGTTTCGCGAAATTATCGCGTAAATAAAGAGGATATTGGATTCCCGCCGTCTTGCTGCTCACAAATTAAATGTAGAAATAGCAAGGTCTTCCGCCCTAGTGGTAGCGATATTTCCAACCAACTTCTTATCCTTACGCTGCCACACCATCAATCGAATCGATCTTATTCGATCGATTTCTACCCCTTACGGGGTGAAGCGTTTCATCACCCGCTGCGCTCCGGGTACGCCGGGCGAATCAATTAGTTACATTGTTCCAGAAGCGAGACGGTACGAGAAAATCGACCGATTTCCGATCTCCAGCTGGTTTCAATTTCATCTCCTTGGGAATAAATTGCATTTCGCCCTAGGCGGTGCGCGAGACTTCATTACCTCAAGCGGGCTTTTGGTGGGTTTGCCCCGGCGCATCCGTGACCTTCGAAAATGCTCCGAACGCAAACCCCGTTGCATCAATCGATCCGTTGCAGCTGCATCCTAGACGAATCGATAATGATGATCGGTCTTCGTCTTTAGCGTTCTCGATTTCATCGGGAATGGGGGAGATGATTTATTGGATGCGGTTTGCTGACCCCTTTCAGCTGCTTATTCAGGTGCTGTGCTGTGAACCAAATCAGTAGCATGAATGGACAGGAATGCCTGGGGTGTATCGTAGAATGCAGCCCAAAAGGTTCGAAAAAAAGGTCTCAAGACAACATACAGAGGGATTCCATAACTTTTTTGATAAAGAGTATCGTCTACCTGCTGTTTAAGGGGTTTTTAAGCCGTTTGGGTAATGCAACTGTTGACTTCTTAAGGTCAATGAACGTGCTCATCCACTAAGATCCCAGGCTTTACCGAATGTAAACACGAACCCGTGCAAGGGTCCAGGGATAAGAGTGAACCCTCCCGTTCTCAGTCTTTGTGAGCTAATGTGGCAAGTAATAGACATTCAGGTCGCTCTTTTGGGATATTAATTCCCCTCCAGGCTTCAGGCAGAGGCATCAACAACCCGCAGGACATTGGGCAACTGTGCCTATCGAAAACTCGACGACATGGTATGTTTCCAGACCCCCGAGGGTCTGTACAACATACCTAAACACCAACATTCGGCTATTCCTCTACGCACGATGGATTTATGATTTGTTTAGTTGTAACGCTGCGTGGCTACCGCCGGGTCTCACAAATTACGATGGTACGCGCTATGTGTTAATCAACGCGATCACTCCCTTGCCAACCAGAGGGAATGGGAGGAATAAGGCCAAGAGGACAGCGTAATTGATTGCTGGTTGCTTGGTGCGCGTGACGGTACCCGACTAAACTGATTTTAATTTGATGTAATTTTTAGGGGTCGCTCTAGCACAGAGGGGCTCGCTCTGGGGTATCTTAGGACGCGAGCGTGATGACAGTTATTTGAACTATTTGGACGACTGAAGAGGTGCTGTAACGCTAATGAAGCTATTTAGTTTGTGGTGGCGAGGAGACAGCAAACATCATAAAGCAAACAGTGGTTTTTGTAGCTGCAGGAAGTGATTTTGGATTTCCGATAAGGAAGTGGAGATTAAAAAACGCTTAAGGGAACACTCTGTAATCGCGATGAAAACAGATTTCAAACAGCTGACTGTCCCGATTGAAAAAAAATCATGATTTATCACAACAAATCAGGAAGAAAAACTAATCCAAGCGTTTTAAGAGTGTCATAAAAAACGATTCCTTTCGTAATTCAGGGAATGAGACTCATTTAAGACTGCGGCAGTTTTTGTTCCTGTTTCAACTCCACAATATGCATACGCTTACGTTGCATACGTTCGACCATCGACCATGACCACAAAACTCGCACACCGTAAATGATGAGATAAACAGCCTTGAAAACGCGTTTGCTTTTTTGCATAACATTCCTTGGGTCGCTCTCTCCTAAGCCCAGCTGGATATTTGCGGCCACGCTGGAAAGATTCCTTGGAAACATATACCGACCGATTTAATTTGTATGCTCATATAAATCGGAGGCGGAACCGAAACCGTTCCCCATGGGATGCAACGCACATACACACACACACACACACACATATAGAAAAAAATGAACCACTTTTTTTGTTGGAGGACTCAGTTGATGCATTCTACGTGCCGATGCATAACGAGCAATTTAGCTCATCCTGGCGACTCGGGGAAGTAAATGTAATTCTATGTTCAAGCTGTTCAGTGCCCGATGGCGATGGAAGAATATTAGAGTGAGAAGAAATGTAAAACACACACTCACACAAAACCACCCTTAAGAACTCATTCCACACGCACAAGGCCGTTCGGTTGTGCTGGCCAGAAGAGAAGCTGAAAATAGCCAAAGGGATCACCGCAACTACTGCAGCCACCACCAGCTCTGAGTGTTGGGCAAAAATTAGGATGCGTCTGCCAAAGTGCTATCTCCTCTGCTCGTTCGCATTTCCAATTATGCTGGCGCTTTTGGCAGTTCAGGTTTTTCTGCTTCATCACAAAACTGGCGAACACAACATGTTGCTTGTGCGTGTGCGGTTGTGCCTGTGCCATTTTATGCTTTGTGCCATTTTTGGGGCCGATGTTTTATTTTCGTCTGCTTTTTTTGTTCGCCACACAGTGCATATGTTTACGTTTGCTTTGACTCGCATCATCGTCTACATCTAGCCCATATTATAAGCAGGTTGCGGTACGGACGAGGGAAAATATAGGGAAAGAGACGACAAAGCAGAACACAAGAGCAGTGCAACAGGAATGCTAGCCGGAGCGGTGACCGGTGCTGCTGGAGGAATATTTCTAAATAAGAAAAACTGCCACCATAGAAACACAACACAGCGCATAACACATTCATGGTGCATGGTAGAAGGTGGACCGAGGAGGAAAGAAGCAAGGAGAAGCAATTCTAGAAGAGAAAAAAAGCATACGAGAAAAGATATAAAAACAAACCCAGAAGACGGACAAAGATACGGGTCATTTCAGTTTTGTGTTTTTTCCCCCGTCTTGTTATGCTCTTTTTTGCTCTCAATCTCTCTCTTTCCCTTCATCGCACCGTTCCATAGGACCAAGTGTATCTCCAACTGTGCATCCAGAGCATGTTCCATTTTTCTCTCCCTTCATACGTTACCGCACAAAACGGACGGGGACAATCTCCGGAAGGAATGAAATGCATTTTATGCCTTCATTAAATTGCAAATGTACACACATTAAGCGGACCGCAGCATCGGCGAGAACTGGACAAACTTATCCCCGCCGCGAAGAGGTTCCCGATGTCATCCGATGTCGCTGGTACACCGAGCGTTTTGGGTGACCACCGTGGTGGTTGGTCGGTTCTCTAGCATTGCTTGTTGCATCGCTTCGGCGAACAATAGTGACCAAGGGAAAGGATAGTCTCTTCCCTTCAGTCACCCAGTCCATGTCACTCGACTTTTTATTATATTTTGCCTGCATGTTAATCGCCCCCTAAGATCATATCTAAAGCTGCCTCGTAAAGCAGCAAAGGCTGACCGTCATCTGCATGTGCAATGGCGGTGTGCTGTCGCCAGGGGAAAGGATATCATTGGTCTATTAATATCATGTATCGATGTCTCAATACACGATCATGATATGCACTCTCTCGGCCTAGGCAACGCGCAGGTATGCAGATCGGTGCGTTTTTCGCAATGTCATTCCATAACGGGGCAATCCGATTGATTGTGTATAGACCGCGAATGGCCGCTCGCGAGCGCGCGCGCGCGAAGCCATCGTATGTCAAATGGCAGGTTCGCGATCGTGCCATTACCCGCTCGATCACTGCCAATCAGCGCCAGCCGGTTGTGATGTCTTCATCGGCAGAAGTGTTTTGCGATAGTTTGGTATCTCACCAACTCTCATTGTGCAGAGATATGGATAACGATATGCTCGTTTGGGTGCAGTTGAAATGGAAGTTTCTGGCAGAATATCTGTTGGATTGGAACTTTCCAAAGCAAAATGTCCTCCGGAAAGGCAACTGTCATCATGATCAATGTGTTCGAAAAGGCGTACACTCCCGCGTATGGTTACGGACCAACGTGGGCCACAAGATAGATCTCGAGAGTCTGATTCCATCTGCAATCTGTTCCTTCCACAAAACAACACCGGATGCGTTTAGACCAAATACCGTGCGTTGAATGAAATCATGATGAACGATACGAAAAGGAAAGGCAATGATAGACATGTTGGACGACGTGAAAAGACTATCATTATCCTATTTCAGGCGTACTCCCTTCCGAATAGAAACGCTTGCAAGCTCTCTTGATGGTTGAATGTCTCTCCAGACTTTCAGGAAAAGCCATCCGGCATAAGAGCCAACCGGGCTAGGCTATTGGTGCAAGATCTGTTTCAGAAAAAAAACAAACCAATGTGATGCAAAAACACTTTGATTTAGCAGCCACACAGCTCACAGCTCGGTAGTTGTCAATACCAAATTTCAGGATACTGTTTGTAGATCATGCAACCGGATACGGCATGTCACAAGCATTGTATAGTTTACCGCCACCTGATATATAACCTCTAAAACTTGCTTCTTTTCCCTGAGACATGCAAAACACGCTTGCAGGCTGTTGCAAATTCATGTTCAGACCTCGTCCAGAGCCCATCCATTCCATCCAAAACGCTCCCAACTGCTCGCACTGCTCGCAATGAGAGCTCGTTTGCTGAAGCATCAAACTTCAACGCTAGGAAGACAATAAATTCCTTCGGACGCCACCTCTAATCACCGTGCAGGAAATGTTCAATAAATGGAGGTTCATCTGCTTAGATTTACTGCTCACACCAGCCGGGCAGAGTTCCCAGTACGGAGTCCAAGGGGGTAGTTTAGTGCAATGCAAGACACAACCGACTCAAATTATACCAATAAAGCCCCCCATTTTACATCACAGCACTCCTAACGGAAACGTCCCATGAGAAGAGGATCAATTCGAACTTTATTACCGTATTTGCAACTTTCCGTCTCTATCTCCCTCATTCTGTCATTCATTAATATTTACTGACACGCCCGATGGTGTTTGATCGAAAGGGAAATTATTGCCCGTTTCCTGGGCCGAATGGTGGACCATGAAGCGCTCGCTCATAAAGCGATCATATCGCTTGATTGCATCATTTCGCTCTTCACCTTACAGTGTGTGTGTGTGTGTGTGTGTGTGTGTGTGAATCGGTTTTGGGAGGTTTTCGCTTCATACATCTCCAAGCGTCGATGTGGAGTTTTATAATGAGCCAAATTACTGCCGTCCCGTACAAAGCCTGCACATGAACTAATGAAACTGTCTGTCAAGTCGTCGTCCCACCGGTCTATGCTCGTGCCCTGGTGTATCTGAAGTACACGATCGCGTACTGTCTGATGATGAATAGGGGTGAAGACGAGGGCAATCCAAAATCTGGACAGATCAGAGCACCAGCAGTAGTTTGCCGAGCAATTTAAGGCTTCCCTTTCGCGCCGCATTTCTATGCGGCGGTAGAAGAAATTGAATCATCACCAAAAATAATCACATCCGACACGTAGTTGAACGCTCCACACATCCTAGCGTCCCATTGTCCTAAATGGTTGGCCTCAGTGCGTAAGGTTGGGAGCCTCTGTAAGTTTTCGGTACGATACTCTTTGGGCAGGAGGGAAATAATTGGCTTCGTTTTAGACTTTTCATCTAGACCGTTAGGGAGACTGTTTCATCCCGCCAACAAACGAAAAAGCACTCTCTGGAGATCCGATCAACGGGTAATTATACTTCATTAGTATCGGGGATTTACGCACCACTGTTTAATCTCTCGCCCCGCTCTATTTTAATTCCAAAGAGGCTTAAGAAATAGAGGGTTCGAATAAAATACATTAGTTAATTTGTTACATGTCGCTTTGGAGCCTGGATATTGAAGATACCGCGGCAAACGGAACTCAAACACGTCTCAAACGACGTTATGGCCAACCATAACTGACCTTTGGCAGATTTTTATTTTCGTCCAAACCTCCTAATCTGCTCAGCTAGCTGGGAAATGTTCACTTCATTAGCATGGGTTGTTTTGTTTTGTTTGCCGAAAAGCGCTGTTTTATGCCCCCCTTTGCGAACCAAAACTTTCCGTGCTACTGGCGAAGCGCGTGAACCATGTCAGCCCGATTGCACGCCACACCGGACCATCTCACACATTCGGCCGTTTCTAATTAATTTCCAGGCCGTCTAAAACCGTTCGTTCCGTCACGGCCGTAAAATGAGGGATTTTCTGCAAATTATTGTATGTTCCTCTCTGCGTGGAGCAAGTTCCTTCTTTCAACGTTTCGGCAAGTTTGCTTCAGTCTCGGAACAGACTTTGCTGTACGGCAGGTTGCCCGTGCCAAACAGGTTGTTTTGGTGCAATTTTGATGTTCTGTGTTTGGGCGTTCCGATAGAACGGTGGAGATCAATTTTGTTTTCTTGGTGTAGCAAAAAACCGAACACAAACCTAAAAAATGGATTTCATTTTGCACATTTGGTATGCTTTTTACACGATGCTCTGCAATGACTGTGATGCATTCCATTATTAATTTCAAAATATTGATCTCAAGTTCTGGTGAGGGGAGACCACCACAGGCAACAGCAAATGCGAGTTCTTGTGAAGAGTGCAGGAAGACAAAAGTTGAAACCGGAAAGTGGTTTATTAATTTTCAATCATTCCATTCCCGCCTGATGATGCTGAGCAGGTTTACCGAAAGGCTGCGATGATGCACCTTCAATAAATTGGAGGCCACACTTCTTCCATCAACTCGGCTTACGTTTACCATATTTCAAGCATTCGAAATGTTCTTTGTGGTGGTCGTTCCCCGGTTGTCTCTTTTCGTTCGGTTTCAACAAAAACTCCACACACGCACGAAATGAATCGAATTTGACTTTGGATGATAAATGCAAGTCGATTTACAAAAGAAGATTAACATTATTAATTTTGTCCCTTCCCTTTCGTGCACCGTGCACCCCTCAAATCCCAAGGCTAGTGTTTTAAAATCACTCAATTTAAGTTCTGGAGTGAGAGAAGCAAAAAAAAACCACACCACATAAAACCAAATCCCCCAAAAATACAATTGATTCTTTTCGCGATGCTCTGCGCGCTGTCTGGATTGTGTTGTGCACAATCGAATCGAGCTGCCTTCCCGCTCATCTTTTCCTCTTTTGCATTTCGGCCCTCTATCGGTCCAAAAGGAAGGAAGGATTTGTTTTCTCCCCTACCATTCTTACCGCCTGTGCCATACTTCGCGCGGTTTCTATTCATATTGGAGCTTGAATCGAAATATGTTTGAACGGTGTGCGCACGTTCGCGTCACACGTTGAATGGTAAATGAGGCAGGCGCAAATCAATCAAACGCATATCTTTCTCGAAAAGGCAACGGGCGAAACAGGGCGAACGGGATGGCTGGAAGTTGGTAAGGCAGGGGATGTTTATCGGTTTATTGGTCGCGAGAGTGCGAGAGCACAAGAGTTCTTCTGAGATTGTCTGCGGACGCGCTGTGTTTTCCTTTTTTTTTCATTTTACTGTATAAAGGTGTTATATTTGACATCACATAAATATTGGATGCTTTGAACATCGCACCATCAAAATAATTGATAGAATAAAAACTTTTGTACAAATTCCGAGTTTTTTTAAAGCATTGTCAATGAACCCTTATTCCTTTCTAAAAAAAAACAAACACTTCACCGGAGCAACTTAACCGTGCAGAATCACATTTGCTTGCGGAAGAAGTACACCAATGTCGTGTCTCTTTCGTTCTACTATTGCCTGTTCCAAATTGTGTCACCCTTTTGTATGCAAATGATGCCTGCTTTTATGCAAAAACCTCCTATAGAAGAATGCCTTACATTCTACAAGTGCAGCAAAGTATGAAGCACAAAATTCTACGACTCTTTCACACACACACAAGTAAAAAGCTGAAATGGCCAACATTTATTACACCAGCCCGCAATTGGCGTTGTTGTCCACCCTTCCATGGCACGTGCGCGAAGTTGCACTCTCTTCCAGCAAACAGTTGAAACAGTTTTCTTTGTCCAATGCTCTTTCTGCTCATTTTGTTCACAACCTTGTTTTTTTTTAAGTCAGTCGATCCACATTCCTTACGGTTTAACGATCGTATGCTGAACGGAGTACGAAGTTTTACAATGTACTTGAAATATTTAATATTATGACTAAGTGGGAATTCCAATCCTTCAGAGTTCGGTAGAATTTTTGTAGCTCTTTATTTCAGCAATAATATTTGGATTTCTTTCCATTCAATTCCTCTTTTCGCTACTTACATCACACACACACACACACCAAAAAGATAGAAGAAAGCAAACAAACTCGGTACAAAGTTATTCAACTGCCCGCGATAGAAGCGATCCAGTTTTGGTGTTGTTTGCTTTGCTGGAATCGCTGGAGCATCGCGACTGTTTGCATAATATCTACGGCAGTTTTTTCACCTCATTCCCGAGTATGGCTCGCGAACAATAACAGAACGTCCCTTGTGTGTTGTTCTATCGGTATTCTCTGCCAGGCGGCATTGGCTTTATTTTCTCCCTTGGAATCCTACGAGAAACCCATTGAAGTGTACGCTATATCCCGGGAACTATTCCTGGAGCTCTACACGGGCACGTCACACATCCGCCCCGGATTAATCCCGAAGTGGCTGTTGATGATGAGCAATTGAGTCAGCGACTTTTACCTTGTGGCCACCAAGAGCATCGTTCGTTCCGTTTTTCTAGGCACAGTATAGGATGAGAATGCTGCTTTTTATTTCGCTGACACAGGTCCGTTCTCAAGAGCATCGAGCTCAATCTAGTTGAGAGGATCAAACGTCGGACAGACTCCATCCACACTCACACACACAAACACATACACCCCCAAGTGGTCGGATCGTTGCTGAGTGACCTCAGCGTCAACGATTCCAACGATGTGTGTGAGTGTGTACGTACGCCCAACGTTCTAACGAAGGATAGGAAGATTAAGCATACCTTCCAAGCCGTGTTGTGGACGTCGCCGTTTAGGGTTAAGTGGACTGCATGATACTGCACTTTTCCTGGGCCCGGGAGATGAAATATTTGACCATCGGCACCAGTTTCCTGTACCCGTGTGCTCGTGTGTGTCCCTACTCCACACGACTGTTGTCCAGTTTCGGCAACATCGTGGGAAGTCACCCCACGGAGTACTCCTTCGCGTCGCCTGGGATTATATCAGAATGCATCACACAAAAAAAACGAACCTTCAACAAACCGGCCGGCAATCAAAACACGCGTCGAACGATATCCGGAATACGAAATTATAATTATGTTTGTACAAACCGACTGGAGAGATATCAGCGTCATCGAGTTCAAGTATGCGACCGGGCGATGATCCGACGGTTTGATACTTGAGATTTGTTTGATTCTCGACCAACAAAGATAAAATGACTCATCCTGATAAGTGTTTTTACCTCTAAGATCGCACAGGTCAATGTGTCTTTTATTTGACTCCCTAACAAACTTTGACTTCAAACACACAAACAAGCTTGTGATCTTCTTCTGGCGAAGAATTGGAGCTCTGGCACCAAAACAAGAAACCCGGTCGCCCACAAAAACCCACAAACCTACGCTCGGACCACACTGCATCGAATTCCGACACTGTCCGCTCACATCCGGGCTGGATCTCGCATCGGATCGCAAAATAATAACACACAGCGCCCCCAAAAAAGGGCCCCAAACAATGCTTCCGCGTCATCCGAAAGGTTTTTGTCCCCCGATTTGGTATAATGCGAGCCTGCATTTAAGATCGAATATTGCTTCATCTCCGCCTGCAACCGCTGGCCCGATGGCCTCGCAAGATACCGCGGACGCCGTAACAAGCAGCAGCAACAGCAGCAAGAAGGCCGCAAGTTCAAACGGGCACGCTCCAAGTACGCGCGCACACACCCGCGATAAAGAGGAGTGAAATAAATTATTTCCATTTATTGTGCACCCCAAACCAATGCAATCTACACAGCCCCCCCTTGTGTCCATTCCTGCTGTATGGATGCTACACACACATACGCATGGGTACGTTGTTGAGGATCCACTTTCAACTGAGCGGGTTCATCGGTTGTATCCGCTCGGGTATACGGTTATGATCATGGCGCGCGATTCGCGCGAAATGGAAATTTAAACTGGATCGTCCGACTGCATGTCCGACCGCACCCCGCATGCATCCAATTCAAGCGTCGGTGATTGTGTCCAAGTGGATCTGTATACCCTCTCTTGCGTTAGCTCGGTTGGTTAACCACTCTGCCAGCTCGAACTTCTCGATAGGCCCACTCGCCACAGTCCAGCGTACTTGAGGCACAGGAAACGGCGAGCCGGCAAATCATCGGGGTCGCGTTTTTTTTTCTCCTTTATTATTGTACATTCAATTTGCGCTTGATCCGCCCTAACGCCCACCTACTCCCGGTACGACACCCTCTGGAAGGTGTAGCAAGGCACTATGGCCGGCTGTGGTAATGTTTGTGGTGGTAGTGGACTGCACTGAACCCATATGCACCCACTATAACCAGGGCGCACTCAGGCCAGCTTCCAACCAACAATTGTCCTAAACCGTCCGTCTGGTTTGTCCAATCGGTTGTGTAGCGAGGTTGGAAAGCCAAGCGGATCGACTTTGCACAAGCTTCGAAAAACGCCCCCGCCGGGTATTTAGGGCCGTTCTCGACGGCGCAGACGACGCAGAGCGCGACGGAGCCAAAAGCTCCAGATACGACCCGGTGCGCACAAAACCAGTTTAAGATGCCCCAGGAAGTAAAGCAAAAGAATAAACCGCGCCGTGATGGGGTGGGCCGGGACTGTAGAAAACCTTTTGATGGCTCGCTCGTGCCCAAGATCAACGACGCCTTCGGGGTTAGCCGACGACGCATGGCAAACGGTACCAAAGCGCACCGGATCGGACGGCTTCCTTCCCGGTTCGTTCCGAAAGATTATGGAAGATACGGGGAGCCCCCGGCGGAGGTGCTTTTAGTTCCCCCTCTAGTCCGTACCCTTGTGACCAGCGTACCGGACATTACAGTATCGGGCGTAGACACGAAAAACTAGTCCACAAACTATGTCTGCCAAGCAAGCTCTTGGTTGCGCTGTAATGAGACAATAAGAGCACTCAATCGAATCAGGTTTCCAGCCGACAATCCGGCGATCTAAACACGATCCTCAACATCTGTCCAGGGCGGAGTCGTGTGGGTCTAGCTTTGAGGATTTGAGTAAGGCATTATCGGCAGTATCGCTTTGCGGCTTCACACCAACATCGCACGCTCCTCCGGCAAAATTATTAGAAGCAGCATTAAGCACCAGCCACCACAGATCGTGTTAATCATGTCGTATGGTACGGACGGACCGGTCAGACCTCCAGGTAGAGATTTGTCGTGCCACGCGCATCGCAAGTCTTCGCGCGTGGGCACCAGAAAAGCTCTGCGGATGTAGAGGCGCGAAGAAAGTTGAGATAATCCCGTGAGTTTTGAGGTTGCAGCAGCCCGTCATAAAAAGCCCGTACGGAAGCCACAAAATCTTTCCTCCTTGGAAGCATCTTGAATTGCATCGTTTATACACATCGGCCCGGGGACGCCTACTCGTTCGGGAATCACGTGTTCAAACCATCTGGTTAGGATGATGGTACAGGTTTGTATGCGTCGAAATTAAGTCTATTAGGCACTGAAACGTCGCAGGATGCTACAGGATGGTCATAACTTTTAACAAAGAAAACTTTTACGGTAAACTTATTACTTAATTTCAGACAACTCAATCGTGTGATTTGTGTGTTGTCCATTGTTTGATGTCAAAAGAAGCTCCGCCTGAGTTTCTGCGCGACCAAACGATTCGTTTGGCATGCATGGAATATAAATTCGGAAAACTTTCGCAAAAGGATTGCTCCCGCCACAATGGCCATTTGAATATCCCATTAGCGATGAATAATCGAGCAATATTAGAAGCCGCCCGTTTAGGATCGCGCGCTCACTTTGACGCTTCTTGGCGCTCGTCTTGGGCACAGATCACCATTCCCCTGATGAGACTTCCCCCCCGGACTGCTGCTGGAGCCGTGAGCGTATAATTATCATTCAAATGACTTCAAGCGACTTGTGAGAGGAGGGATGGAGTGAGACCCCATGTAAAGACGCTCCACTAGGAAGATCGTCTGTGCCCTCGCAAACATTAATAGTTTACGAAGACTGGTCCGGCAACGGCGATCCGTTGTCTTCAGCCACAGAGCTGTGTGATACTACGAAATCTCTCCACAAAACACAATTTAAACTCGCCCGTAAATCAAGCTTCCGAGTAAGAACCTCTGACGGCAAAGCCTAGAACCCATCGTCACCTGTCGTCGGCTTCGGGTTCGTGATTACAATCAGCTCTGTGCCGTTTCACGTCGGTCTTGGGGAGTTGGGGACTTGGGGTGCAAATTTAGAAATTATGTGCAGAATCACTGATTGGAGTTGCACCCTACAGCGGGGCTGGATGCCTTTAAGGTGAAGCTGGCACAAAACCACCCAAACTTCTTCACTCACTCTTCTCTTCCTTTCGGGTCGAGCTGCTAGTGAACCTCGTCTACGATATGATCAACATTCACTCCTCCTATCGGAATCACACCTAAAAAAAGCGAAAAAAAGCACTCGTGTAGACAGTGTCATTCGGGAATGGTTGAAAATTGAGGAATCCCACCACGACCAGAGGACCACCAACGGCTTAATTTATTAGCCCGCTCAAGCTCCACCTTTCCTCATCCCGGTGCCGAGGTTTCCCTCATCCCAACAATGTGCAATAACTGTTCGCGCAACAGCGCACGACAGAATATTATTTATGAATTTTTCACACTCACTCACGCGAAGGTCTTTGCAGCTACAGCGTGTTTCCTGTACGCGGAGTCAGTTTCAAAAGACGGCGAAGAAAAAAAAAACCGCAGCGACAAGCAAAAACTCTTTTGGGGCTCCCTCCTAGAGATGGGTGTCTTGCTAGGCGGCTTCTTAACACAAAAACAGGGAGGGAGGAGACAAAGGTGTAAGGTGTAAATGGGTGAGTGTAAGTGTCATTTTATGGAACGGAACCGATCGGGCAGATCGAAACCGAAACGAATACTAATGTTAAGCCACATCAACCCGACCGTTTTCCTGTGCCGCTTCTTCGATCGCAACCGAGCGAATTCGCCGCTTCTCCGCTTGCAGCGAAAGAAGCAGTATAGACGAAGGAGAGAAAAAGCAACATTAAGTTGCACGGTCTTCACTGAAAAGAGGAAGTTACGCATCATAATCATAAATATCGTCAACCAACGCGTTTTTTTTTCAACTGCGCAACGAATTTACACGCCACATAACAATCCGTTTCGCGAGTTCTTAAATCATAATCAAATGTCAGGCCGTCCGATGACCGTTCCGTTGCTAATGTCGGTTTCTCGTTTTATCTACTTTCAGGTGAGAACATGTGCGGAAAAACACGACAGAAAAACAGAAATGACGCGCTGCGGTAGACCATTCCGCGAAAGCATTTGCTTTTGGAACAACGCGCACACAAACGGGCAAACGGTCATCAACAAAATACGATCACAAATTAATGACAACAGAACACATCCACAGAGTGCACGGTGTATCGATAAGGCAGAGGCATAATATATGCAAACGCATCGCATTCTCATTTTTTTACCTGCAACTTTTCGTTAGCGCTTAGATGTGGTGGAACTGATTACCTTGAA
Organism: Anopheles melas; assembly: GCA_000473525.2. NCBI lineage: Eukaryota > Metazoa > Arthropoda > Insecta > Diptera > Culicidae > Anopheles > Anopheles melas. The sequence continues at coordinate 316 of AXCO02004836.1, read as the reverse complement.
TCCTGCCTTCCTTGAAGGGTCGCCTACCACCACCAGTGCACGCAAACAATGTGTGCCCAAACCGACAACCATGAAAGTACAACCTTTATGCAAACAGCAGACCATTTACTGACCACCATTGATACGCCCCGAGCAAAGGGTCGGTTACTGGGCACATCAAGCGGTGAAAGATTGGATCCTTCTCCTTTACTGACCACCCACTTCGATAGGGTTGTTGGAAGGCAAAATTGGCTTAAATGATTTTGTTTTGAGCGTGCCTTTTTACTCCTTCATTGCAGCCATTCTTTTGACTGCCTCTCTCTTTCTCTCTCTCTCT
>AXCO02004835.1:0-19628 GCA_000473525.2 Anopheles melas | reverse complement strand
ATTACTATGCTATTATACTATCACTATTGAAAGCATCTATTCCAATCTTTACCTCTCTCTTTCTCTCTCTCTCTCACTCTCTCTCTCTCTCTCGCTTTATCTCTTTCTCCTCGCCACAATTTCTCTTTCATGCTCTGACCTGTGTGTGTGTGTGTGATAAATCGTTTATTATGACTCTAAATGTACTAAATGCAATCGCTTCGCCAAATTCTTAGAGCATCGAACGATTTCAGTGCATTGGCTTCACGGCCAACACGGGTAGCGGCGTTTTTCGAGGCGAGGTTTGCATTCAAGATTTTTTTACCATTACACACCCCCCCCCCTCCCTCCTGGTTCTCTCCTCAACGTAAAACAAAACACAAAAACAAAATCAACATAAAAGAGATTTCAAAACTGACGAGTTGTAATGTACCGTGGATCGCTAATGTAATGACCGATACGATACTACTACTACTACTACTACTACTGCTACACACCGCTATATAGATAGACATAATGGGGGGCACACAGCGTGGGAGAGAGAAATGGCAACCGAAAATGCGGTGATGAGAGAGTGCGAAATGGCAAACATTAAAAAAAAAAACAAACGATCCCCCAAACACACACACACAAAACCACACGACAACAGAGTACGTGTTTATTATAGTAAAAGTTGTGTTTCTTACGTCTTTTCTGTGTAGCGTTTAAGCGTTAAGTGGGGAAAATTAAGCAAACAAACCCGGTATAAACGGTGTAAGATAAGTAAGATAATTTAAAACCTGTAGCTTTTCGAAAGCTGTACTGAACGATGGGATTGAAAGCGAAGGAATGGAAAGAGAGAGAAGAGAGAGAGAGAGAGAAAGAAGAAAGGAGAAGAAATGGAAAAGATTGCACGATCGATGTCGTGTGTTGCCAATCATGGTTTCCTTTCCACTTTCTGTTTTGACTATTTTAGTGAATACGTTTTTTTTTAATTTCATTTTTTTTTTCTACTTATTACTACGATCATACAAACATATACAAGTCTGTCTCGCCCTCCGAAATACACCTACAAAAACACAATGAAAATAAAAAGAAGAAGAAAAAAAAACACACACATACACACACCTCCAACTGTGTGTACACGCAGACAAAACATATCCCAAACATCAAGCCTAGTTCTCGATAGGGAAGAGTAGGCACTGAAAGGCTCTAAAAGCAGCTCATACAAGAAGGAAGAACAAACAGAAAACGAGAGCAGAAAAACGTGTACGTGTGTGAGTATGTGTACGTGTCGGTGTGGGCGAGTGATTGACTGTGGTAGAGCCCAGCGCGTATTACAACAGGGTGCGAACAGCCGAACAACTATGTTCCATTTAATTTACCTGTACTTTTTTTTTAAAAATATTACAAACTGTCGTCTCCCCTTTTTACTATATGTTTTAAGTTTAAAACAATCTATATCTATATACTTATAAGTTGCTTGGATAATCAATAACTGTTACTACAAGAAAACTTAAATACTACTATCAATAAAAGTCTTTAAACTAAAAAAAAACCTATTGCTGCTACTTTGCTATCATTATTACTTCGTTTGTCTTCTCTCTTTCTGTCGATCACACTTTACTGCTACTATTCTTCCCTCTATCTTCTGCTGTAGTTCTCTTTACAGACTTCATTCTACTGTCCTTACACTCTACACGTATGGGCGAAAACGATGGTGCTGTCTCTTTCTGCTCTGGACGGCATACATTTCCACTATTCTCTTGTCGTCTCCTGTGGTTAGCTGTCGTTTCTCCTTTCCGTCTTGTTGCTTTGTTTGTTTTACCGATCTGTTGCTATCTTCGTGCAGTTTCATCTTCGTTCTCTTCTACAACCGTTAGTGTGCGCTGATTTGCCAATTCTTTCTCCTTTCACTGAATCTATCTTTGTGACTTGCTAAACAAACTTTCTCTTTTTTTCTATTTTCATATAACATAATGATGATAAAAAAAACTCACGAGTAAACTAAACATCAGTGTAAAAATTAGTTATTTATTGTACTTTCTCCTTTTTCCTAACCCGAAACCCCCATTGGTTTGATAGTAAAGAAATGAAATCTTTGAGTTAAAAACAAGAAAATTACCGATAAGTACAAGAGGATTCTGTTATTTTAAAGCCGTTTAAATAACCCTACATCGATGTAGATCGTACGTACGTGAGGGAAGAAACATATCATCACTGTCATCTATCGCTATCACAATCGTTACTGCAATTACAGCACCTGTCACACTAACAGTAAACTAGTCTATTTTCATGTCTTACTGTCTTTTCATCAAGGTAACTTCCCTTTCCTTTCTTCCATTGCGCACTGGTTTGTTTGATGCAGAGGTATCAAAGTCTATATTTGGTGGTGTTGATTGTCTGGTTTGTTGTTCTAGTTATTTCAATTATTTTATTTGTTCTAGTTATTTCAATTATTTTATTCCACTGATCTTTATTAACTATTCTTTATTCTACTCTAATTTACACACTGATTTGTTTGGAGCAGAGTATCTCTAGTTTTCTTGTTCTGTTAGTTCTGTTCTGTTTGTGAGTTGTCTTGTGTGTTTCTTGTTGTTTTCTTGTTGTCTTTTTTTTTTGTTCTATGTATTCAATTTTATCGATCTTCCTTTTCATACTATTCTTTATTTTGATCTCTTACATTCTCTTTTTGTTTCATTCTTTTATTTTTCTTACTAATCGATCATCGTTTTAAAACTTCCTCATTGCTTTAAGCTTGATGTAGTTTGTTTATAATATTATAACCTATACCTCTCTTTTAACAAATTACAGCCTACTTTTTCTTCTCTTTATATTACTCTTAGTACTTCAATTTACTAACTTTCAAAACAGACATATTCTATACTATACTCATTTTCTTCACACAGAAAAGCTATGCTGTCTTTTAATTGGCGCTAATCTAAGCCAAAAATGGCACTTTAATCATGTTTAACGTACACTTTTCTTTCATAACTAGACCATCACATACAATATATGTATTTGTTAAAAACATAATACAAAGTAGTCAATTGACCAACACAAAAGCATAAAAAACGAGAGTAATGAGCCACTGTGAAACGAAACGCGGACTAGGACTATCACTCAAGGCACATAACTAATTGTTGTGTTTTACCCCAAAAGGCAAGATATATTGAAAGAAGAGCAAATTAAGCCCACACTGCATCAATTAACTAAATTCTAGTCATTTAGAAACCGTGTGTGTGAGTGTAGGTGGCAAGTGTTTGCTCATGATCAAATGATAGAGAAAAAAAAACAGTATTGCTACGATAGCGGACGTAGCAGACATAAATATTTACATGTATAGTTGAAACCCACGTTAGCTTACAATAGTTGGCTTTGTTTTGAATTTGGCATTTTTCTATGCATCAATCCGTTGCCGCGAATAATTAGTAAAGTATGGATAAAGTTAACTGATTTTAATCAAAAGACAAGAAAGGCTTTAAATTTCGCGTAAAAGAAAAACTAGTAACATACCACAGAATGGATTTAAATCAGTTATCCAAATGTGACATCACCACCAATCAGCAGTTGGGTCAGCAGTCAATGAAGCAAAACCGAAAGTCTTATGAGAATGATGCTCGCTTGTGTTATGCCAAAAACCGAACCCGAAATGATACGAATATGGTTATACTTTTTGTATGCATGTTTCACGTAAAAAATTATGAGAAAATTGCTTTTGATTACACATTTGTACCATTTGCTTCCTTAGCATAAAGGGTGGCTTTAAATGAGGCGTTTGAAAATTTTAAATTAAAATTAAAATACACAAAAACTTGTCAAGCTGATAAAAAAAACCTTGACATAACGAACTGCGCGTCAACGATTGACATAATTATAAGTTACACCAGTTAATGGATATTGCAAGAGTTAATGTTATATTACTGATGTCATTAACTAATTTATTATCAAACTATTGTTATTGACCGATTGAAACTATAAATCTGATGAAGCTTACTCTCTCGTCTTTGTTATTCTTCTTCTCATTTCACACCAATTATCTTACCCTTTGAAAATATAATTTTTCTATTTTAATGTTTATCTATTTTTTCCTTTTCATTATTATACATTAGCTACTAGAAATATTCACCGCACAAAGCTAAATTCTAGTCCCACAAATCTGCCAAATGAAATATAAGCTACAAAAAGGAAACCAACATAACCATTTGCCCCTCCGTACAATGGAAACGCATTTCGGTTATGGTCATGTGTTATGTTTTCAAAATCCTCTTGTTGGAAAACTCAACCCATTGGAATGGTGGAGTATAAAAACCAAAAAAAAAACAAAATTAAGAACAGAACAGAACAGAGATAGAGACTTTAGCCAAATGGAACATACAATGAGTACATATATACCTAGTTTATATAATTGTAAGATGGAAATCAGAGCAAGTATGTGGATTTATTTATTTAATTCGGGTTAAATATGAAATAAACATAACCATTACAAAACAGTAACACAACGGTGTGAACAAGAAGAAAAAGTAAAGTAACAATACTTGACAGTATAGCCCATGGTAGAATGGAAAGCGTAGGGAAGCAGTATTTAGAAAAAAAAATGCAAAGCACATCCGGTGCCCTGTAGTCAAATTGTGTATCATTAATAACTCTCTTTCTCTCTCTTTCACACACACACACACACACACAAACACACGGACAAAATGCACAGAGAGTATAACGTTCAGAGAGGCGCAAGATACAAAATGAATACCGGTTAAACGATATTGCATACCTTTTAGGCGCAATGGTGCAACCTTCCACTCAGTTTGTTGAGCGTCTGCAGCAAACATGCAGCAGTGTGTATGCTGTTTCGACGTGAAGTTTAGCAAATCCGTGGCCAAATTGTTGTTACATTATAGTATACATGCAAACAAATGCAAAAATAAAAAAATCATAGTTGAATATGTAACTCGGATTCGATGAGCTCGAGAAACCCGGAAGCAAATTTATTTGCCAAATTTACCCAACTTACCCAATTTGAATTCGTCATTTTTTTTTCTTCAAATGTGTTAAGCAAAACTCATAACTATTGCCAAAATAGCTTTGTAAGAAAAGTTTTGTTAAATACATTTTTATAAAATCACCATGTTTGCAAGAAATACGCAAACACACACAAAAACAAACAGTATTAAATAGAATTAAACAACCGAAAGCCATTTGCGCTAATTTTGCATTGCCATAACAAAACATGCCACCGAAAGGGAGAAAACAAAAGATAACAAACTGATGAAAAAAACAACATTTTATTCATTTTGCTGCATAAAAGATATAGCTAATATGGATAAACTCCATTGACGATTTATTTCTGTGTAAATCAAAACACAGAGCGTATAAAGAAAGATGTATTCAGTAAAAAAAAAGTCCTAAAGAGAAAGAGAAGAGATCGATACGATCGCTGTGACAGACTGGAGCGGTAACCATGGTAATCACGAGCTGATTGGGTAGGGAAGTATAATAAACTGCGAAATCCACACGTGTCCGACACTAGTGGGCGATAAATTAGACAAAAAGGCTATATAGATATATATTATATTATGTACTACTGATCAACACGAACAGAACAAAAACAAATCATGATATGGCTACGATTCTATCGTTTTATAATAAAAGAAAACCGAAAAAAAAAACATTTCAATGCAACTTAAAAAAAAACCTACTACATTATACACCTTCAAGCAAGGGAAAAAACAGAAATAAAAATTGTGCAAAAAACACAACGCATCGAGTTTTGCTTTTTACTTACCGAAGATTCTTTCTTTTGATTGAAGATTTTTTTCCAAAGCAAGTCAAGCATTTTGTTGTTGTTTTTTTTTTAATATTTATCATGTATATATTTATATATATTCATAACATATCTTTTAAATATTCATTAATATTTTACCTTTTTTTTAATTTATTCCTTCTTCCGCATCGCTTGCTTCTTCTGTTGCTTCTTCTTTCGCCTATTTAATGGGCTTTTCGGTTCTTGTTTTATTTCTTACTCCACTCTTTCTCGTACCGTTCCGTTCTTGGATTTGTTTTCTGTTGTCGCTTTCTCTGGTCTATTTGTGTATCTGTACGGGTGTCTCTGTTTTTCTCATTAAAGAGGTGTAAGAGTATGTGTGTGTGTGTGTGTGTGTGTGTGTATTTACTGCACACTTTGTTGCACATTTTTACGATACGAGTTGTGTTTCTTGTTTTCGTAAATTTAGCTTTTGCTGCACAAGCACTGTTTGTTTCAACTTTTCTCGTTTCTTTTGCCTTGCCGATCTGGAACGATCTATACCTACGTGAATCAATTGGTTTAGAAAGCGTTTTGGCTCGTTCTTATACCACTTTTGCTTTTTCTGTTTTTCTTTTTTGTTTCATATCCACCAAAATGACCTCGGCGTGTGTTTTACTAATGCGGGATTGTTTACTTTATTCATTTTTTATCTGTTTTCTTTCTTCCATTTTGTTCTACTACTGCCTATAAGACAATAAAGGGAATGTCGATTTTCATAATCCATTTTAATCTAGCCCTCTTTCCGTTTGCTGCTGTTTTTATCTCGCTCTCTTGGTTTCGGTATTTGTAAGATGAGATTTTCCCATTACTGTTTGCTACTTCTTGCTGCTGGGTTTTTTTTTATATTTTTTTTTACTTCTTCTGTAGTCCCTTCCATTCATTCGTTCTTCTTCTGGAATGCGTTTCGTTTCCTCCGCTCGTTAATTATCTTCGTACGCTGTGGCAGTGGTTAAGACATTAGAGTATTATCTCCTCCTTTTTTTTCTACTGCATTTCACCACGCAGATCGAGTTTGCTAAGCTGTATTCAGTGTTTTGTGTACGTTTGTTCATATGTTGAATGTTTGAGAGTTGTAATTTATTACGTTTGCTTTTTAAATGCCATTAATGAGTCGATTGGTATGATTTGGTTTTTTTATGTACTCGGTATGCCCAGTGACGCTCGGCAGGGCCGTTTGGAATTGGAAAAACGGTTAAAGTTAGTCGTAGTCGATACACTCAACGTAAGTACGGGAAAACATCTGATTCGCCCGTCCGTCATGCCACTTCCGCTGCTTGATCAGTGAGCATTTGAGCGTTTAGTTCGTTCGTTCGTTTGTTTTGCTGCTGCTGCTGCTGCTGCTTCTGTACCCGATGATCGCCACCGGCAAACGGGTTCTACGCTAGCTTAAGTGTGCCGGAGTTGCATTTACATTGTGTGACGCCCTGCTTTATTATATATCGTTGCTCCCTACTACCATGCCCATATTAGTTCGTGGGGAAACGGAGGAAAAGCATTCTACACATCGAACCATTCCCATGGCCATGCCTAATGGGTCATATATAGACACACGCACACATATGGGGTATGACAGTAAAGGATAGCTTTAGCCGACATTACTTGCTTTACATGGTTTGCCACGCAGTGCAAAGAGCGGGAAGGCGATGGGTGAGGGGCGTAGGGAGGAGGAATGTTCGTTAACCGGTTCTGCACACATTTCCCCACTGTTCATCACTTCCGTTTTAATGCATTAGCTACACGTCTATTACATTTGCGCATTTGAGTGTAATTCGTTTATGGTTTGTTTTCTGCTGCTGCAGCATTCTGCACAATCAACGGGGTTTGTTAATATTTTGCATCATGTTTACGTTACTGTTACTGGCTACTCTAAATGGTGATCTTTTATGCACGTTGAAATAGGGAGGGGGAGGTTCATTTTTGTTTGCTTCTTTTTTTTTTTTTTATTTTTCGTACAATTATGGGGAATGATACTTTATGGTGGCTTTGCGTTTGTATTTATTCGTGTGTGTTTTTTTTTTTGTCTTAAACAGAATCCAATGAAGTGAACTGAGAGCAATCAAACAGCCCCGAATGTCAACAAGAAGGAACAATTTTCCACATGAAACTAAAATCATTTTCAATTGACAACATTCAATAGATTTCTACGCACAATTAGCAAAAAAATCTCTTTAAACAAAAAGTTCACTGATAAAAACGGACGCCTCATGTGGAGCAAAAGCTTGCTTGCTTAAAATTCTTATTTCCGACCATGTCAAGTGATTTTTATCATTCACCATGTAGCTTTACAGCCCATACATACGGTGTTTAAGGTTTGTTGCTGACCATGTTCTTTGTCATCATTCTAAAACACTTTCCCGCACATTTATGTACACACTAAAACGTGTCTTTTGAAGCTGTAGTCCTACACACAACCAGCAAACGCTGGCCAATCTTTGCCATAAACAGGCTAATTGCAAATAAGACACAACCACACAAAAAAGAGCAGAAACGAGAACAAACCTACAATGACTTCACGTTCATGTGTTTGCAGTTTGTGGTATTGAGCCCGTTGCGTTGCGTCACGTCTGTCCCTGTACGTACTGTTTTTCTTCCTTTTTTTTACAATTTACTTTATTTCACCTTCCCATGGAGGCCACCCTAACAGAAGGTTTGATACAGTGATGCTTGGTTAAATATCGTCCTTTCTCGTACCTTACTTGCGCTTCATTAACAGTGTCCTATTTCTAGCTCTATCTCCGTCGGAATGTTGATAATCGTTACGGTTGGTCTAGGATGTCGCCCAAAATGGTTTGCCGAATTAGAAATATGTATCTTACATTACCGTTATCGCCCGCTGCACATGGCCTGACTGCTTGCCACCTTGAAGCAGGTGCCCTACGGTTCACGTGTAGTCAATCTGCCATACCCTTCACTCACATAAGTATTGATTATGCCACAGTTTTGTATGGCTGGTTGGTTTTAGGGTGTGTCTGTGAATGTATGTGCATATAAAAGTGGATGTACATAAGGGTGGTTGTGTGTAAATGCGTGCAGTCTAAAAACAAACGAGATTAAACGTAACAACAAGATCGGCCCAACTTGCCGATTGCTCATAGTGTGTACTACACTACACAGTACAATATGAAACGCACCGATTACCACTCATGGTAGGAATGGTAGGCGCTAATGTAAAAAAAAAACGGTGAAAATCGGTGCAGAAAAGCTAGAAATATCTGCTCGAGTTTTTGTTTTTCCTTCTCCAGCCTTTCCTTTATTCAATCTTGTTTGCTGTTTAAAACTAGAACTAGCTTGATCTTCACAATATGATAATCGTTTTAATGACGTTTTAAGAGTTGTATACACGACTCATATCAATTACGATTTTTTAGCATAATTAAGGAAAAATGAAAATTTTATTGAAGAGTTTAAAATTAAAGGAGGCGCCTGGTGCCTCATACAATTTTATGCCCTACTCGGCAAACGCACGATTTCTTTCCTCAGGATGAAGAGAAACAATCAGAAGGCTCAAGAAAGAAAAAAATAAACCAAATACGATGCGTAGCATGCCATGATAGAGGTTGATTTCATCATTGGCATTTGCTGCAAAGCCCCTGCAAGGTATGCTATCTGCACAACAAACGGTCACCCTAAGACTTACCATAGCAACATGTTTTCGTGCATCTTTCCCAAGAATTGAAATGAATATTTTAATCTCATTTTCATAATTGATTGCTGAAGTCGACGTGGTTCTTTACTTTACGCTTGCAAACACTTGTCAAACAAAACTCACAATCACTGTCGAGCCGGCTGCGCAGATGACACTTGTCCCAACTGACCACATTGTCTTTTAGTTTCTTGAGTTCCCTAAACTAAGGAAAGCTAATGGAACGCGCGCACGCCATGCAACGTGCAGTGTGCAGTGCAAAACCCCCTATCGTATTGTAAACCGTTATCAAAATATAGGTTAGTTTCACATTCCACCATTGCCTTCCGTGTGTGCGTGTGTGCGTGTGTGTGTGTGTGTGTGTGTGTGTGTACGAGTATGTTTGAAAGTGTCTGCGATTCCAACACCTTTCCTACACCATGCAACCCATACGCTAAAAAATGATCACTACCTATCGCTCCCGATTCTAGCGATTAGCCGACTATAGTTGTAAGTAGGTAAGAATGCCCTCCGGTGCCGCACTACGATTGCTACGGACGCTACCTGCCCTGCTTCGACGCCTTGCTGTCGTCGCTCACCGTTATGATATGCTTGGAATTTAAAGCTCCCAGCAACCGGCCACCTATACCCATACCGACACCAGAGCGGTCCGTGCGCCACACAGTGTGCCGGTGCTGAGAAAGTAGTAAGTGTAAGTTATGCGAGGGAAAATCGTGCCTGGACCTGGGATCTGGGTTTGCAGAAAAACGAGTCCGAGAGAGATTAATATGACCAACTGATAAGTATGTCTTTCCCTTTCCTTTTCGTTGCCAAAACACATGAACGCCAAAATTCTCCTTTATGCTCTCGCGCATACCGCCCGAGACCCGAGACGCGAGACGCCAGCGAATTTGCCCCTCGCTGGCACAGTACGCGCCTGAAAGGTATGCAAACCACAGCACAAAAGCTCACTCACAGCGTGCGATGATAATGATGGAACCCACCGATGCCCACTGCAGCGTTCGATTCCTTTTTGTTTTTTTGTTTGGCGTAGAGATAGTTACAGATATAGATAAAAATGTTAACCCAAAACAAAACATGTCTGCAATTTGGTGGGATTTGCAATAAAACCGGCCCAAACGCGGTCGCGGTTCTTCGGTGTTGAATGAAATGTGCTGCTTGCAAATTGTATATTTCCTCTATGAAGGACACGAAGAGTTACCTAGAGGCAGCGAATTATATGTAGATTGTTAGACCTTAAACCTTAAACTGCTTCCCTCTTTACTCCCCCTTATCCGTCTCCTCCTCCTCCTCCTTCCCCTCCTCCTCGTTATCCAGTGCGACGGACAGTTGCTTCCAGAGTTCCTTCAAAAGAAAGAGAAATATTGTAGCAAAAACTTGTTTGTTTTGGCGTGCCAAAAATCGGTTTAAATGCAAATACACGATTCACGTTTGCGGTTGCTTGTAAGCTGATTGTTCCGTCTCGTGTTCCATGTGTTCGTTTGGTTGGTTGGTTTTTCGTTTTTCACTTCCCGGTTCTGCGGCCCGCTCTGCTTGTAGATCAAAAGTGTTTGTAAAGTGCAAAAAACTTATCATAACTTAATCGCTACTATCGCTCACTTATCCATACTGGGATACCGGGTTTGTCTGTAGCTGTGTTTTCGTTTGGTCTGTGAGTTTGTTTCTTCGGTTTTTTCGCATTTCGTATTTCCTGCCATTGCTATCTCTCTCTCTCTCTTTCTAATGTCCTTCTTGGTATACAGCGAGCGGACATTTGTCTGCGTTTATGGTACAGTTTTTAGTTTCCTTCTTTTTCTGTTTAAGTTTTTTCGTACCTGTTTAAAACGATCAGTAGAACTTTTAATGTTTTTTTTTTCATATTTAATGGTCTGATAGAGATTTAGTTTTTGCTTTGTTTGTTCGTTTTTTTTTTTGCTTCTTTCGTTCTTATTCCGGTAGCTAGTGTTTTTTTTTTGTTTTCCTGCGCACCAAGTGAAAGTTACATCAAAGAGATCATCCGGGGATTAATCGTGTATCTGCTACCTAGTTAGCTTGTTTTTTTTTTGTTCCATTAATTACTTGGTTTCTTTGGTTTTTCTGTTTCGTTTGGAGTTGAGTTGCTGCATTTTTGCGCTTGCCATAAATGCCACGTTGAGCGAGTGCAATGGAACGAACAAATCAAAGAGAATGAGGCACGAATAATCAACTCTACTCAGGAAATGCTGATTGCACTGAAAGCTACCATTGTTATTGAAGCATGTTTGCAAACGTAAAATCAACTTGGATGCTTTATGTTTCGCTGAACTTGGTTACACTGATTCTAGTTGCCGGATAAGTAAGTAAGTAAGTAAGTAAGGCTACACTGATGGAACAGATTAGAAGCTAGCGGAATGTTGTTTAAAGATTTGTGATGTTTGTAAGTATTGACGTGCATAACGATTCGTAGGTATTGTGTATCTGTTTGTCCATTTTCAATTGAGTGCATTTTAAAAAAGCTTCTAAAACACAACACCTACAGCAAACCAAAACAGTGCTTTCTTCTAATAATATTCACTGTAAACAAGTGTGTTGCCCTGTTGAGTGCTGCCGTGTTGCTACTGCTGCAATGGAATATACAATTCTTTTCCTCAAAACTTGATCATCTCTGCTAGAAATGATCGTTCATATTTTGTTTTGTTTTGGTTTCGCTTCATTAGTTGGAGTTTTTCACTAATATATGTATGTATGTGGGTGTATATATATATATATATATATTATGTGTTTGTATATATATATATTTAGATGTATATTTGATACCTATCATTCTCATCATCACCAGTACGTTTTGTAGGGTGTGTAAACGGTGTTGTGGGGTGTTTGTGTGTGTCTAAGAACGTGATTTGTAAACGTTGACGATATGAAACGGTATGATATTCAGTATGTGTGTATGTATGTTGTCTGTGTGTTAATATGTGTGTATGTGTGTGTGTGTTTTAGTTCCTTTTTCTACTTCCGGTGCGTGGTTTTGAGTTTGGGTACCAATAACATAGCACAACAGTTTAATGATTTAAATGGAGCACTAAACCACTCAATCTAGTGAATATGTTCGCTTTCTGCACTTACATCCTCACGGTTTTCGCTCACTCTTTGCACTAACAACATCAGTAACAGCATACAGCATACACATTACAGCAACGACGACTTTCGTAGGGCAAAATGGCGGCGCAGTAGCAACAACGGTGCTTCGTAGAGCAGCAGCTCAGCTTGTTGGGCACTTGGCATTTGTGGCAGTCCGGGCGGGCAATTGGGCCGGTGGTGTGGGTGGTGCAGGCAGTACGACAGTGTACAGAACGGTTCGCAGGCATTGAAATGTCAACAGAGGCAGATAGTGTTTGTGTCGTTTTTTTTGCATGATTGCAAAACCCAGCCATAGCGTAATGTCTTCAGCGTGTGCGTAAACAAATCATTTTTCGAGGTCGAACGATTGAATTTCAATGTGTGTGTGTGTGTGTGTGTGTGTGTGTGTGTGTGTGTGTGTGTGTGTGTGTGTGTGGCAGCGATCGGTCGATCATCGTTGGATCGTTGTGCGAACGGGATGCTTAAACGGCAGCAGACAAAACGAAAATACTGTTTGTCGTTGGGTTTTTCAGTGTTTCCCTTTTCCCCTGTTTCATCCCCACCCAAAATTCCAACAATTTTCTTTAAACGGTTATAGTTTCGATGAGTTAAAAACGATTGAAAACCTTCCTCTCTTTTCTTACTCCTGCACGAGTGAAACGGTAGTAACGGGTAGTAGCAGTAGTAGTAGTAGTAGTTGTAGTGGTAGTATTAGTAGTAGTAGTAGTAGTAGCTGAATAGTAATGACAATGCAAATTTGGTTCTCTTTTTCACGTATTCTTCACTGTGTGTTTCCTTTCGATTGCCTTTCGATTCTTTGTTTTTGATGTTCAACGTCCTAAACAACACAGATAAACAAAAAACTTCCTAAACAATAGGTTACTTATATCCGGCTGCACTTTACTAGAAGATAATGGGAGATTTTGCTTCTTTTTTTTTTGGTATGTTAAGATGTTAGATGATGGATAATAGTGGTAGTAGTTGCTAATATATTTCTTGTTTTTTTTTGTGTGAGTAATAGTCACATGAGTTCCTTTTGCTAAATTTCAGTAAGTCTGAGTCTGTTGTGAAGGTAAATGGTGTGTCCCTCTTTTGTATGTTAGTTTCTTTGCTTTTCTTCATTTCTTTTTGTCACATTACCCCGCGGAAAGAGGGGAATAAATTCCTTGCATTTGCTAACGATGATGGCTCTAACGAAATTGACTGATTTATTTACAACTATCGATTCGATTAATGCGTTACTGGTTTTACTTGTCGTTACGTTTTGGTAAGTATTGGTGGTGCGTACGATGCCACCCGATGCTCATAACAGCGACGAGCATGAAGGTTGATGGCGCGGAGAGGGAGCAATGGGAGAAGCCCCTCATTTTCCATCATCATTTAGGGGGAACAAGAAAGCGCACACAATCAAGCAGCCCTAAAGCTTTTACACGATGCTGTTTAGACCCTCTGCTAAACCCCTTTTACTCTCTTACTTAAAGCTGTTTTGCATAATTGTGGTGATCATCCCTACGATTTCGTACAGTTTGTGATCCGTTTTGGGAAAGGGAAACAAGCTCAAGATAGAAAATGGATCCAACCTGAGAGGACGCTTAACACACTGGGCACGCCATTGTGTGCGCCAGATAGCACTAACTATGTGGTACAACGAATGTACCGAATGTAACTAATGTATATGAGAATATGCACGAGATACAGATTGAAAACGAAACAAACAAGGATCAACATTGTATGGTCGATCGACCTGTGCAGACGTGAAGATCGATCGAATCTTCATCGTTACGTTACTCAACTGTTTTGACAAGTGTTTGTTTCAAAAGGTTACGTTACGTGCAGCCAATTCCTTGATCGACAATTCTCAATTTTTGCTATCCGATTTCTCCATCGACTTATCCTGTTGTCTTCCCTGATGAGTGATCGATACGCACGATACGATACGAAAAATGATACGCATGTTAGGAGATTCTATTCGAGTGCTAAGTTGAGGTAAACACAAACGCTAATAGACATTTTCCAAACCTGGAGTACTGTTTGTTTTTTGTTTCTTTTTCTCCTTGCTTTTCTCCTAAATACGACACAAAATTGACATGAAATGTGCAACATCTTGGAAGGGATCATACAGCCGGAAAGTTGCATACGATTGAGTATTGTACGCTCAACGAGCTGTGCAAAGGAATTCGCTACACTCCCAGCACCGGCCGCGTTAGCTCGTTGGCGTTACGCGCAGCAAAAAGCTGGGGACAATCACGCTACAGTTGTTTGTGTGTGTGTGTGTGTATTTTGTTTAATGTTTCCACTACCTAGATGATGGATAACGGATGATACAGATGCACGGTTATTCATGATTCGTTGCCATTTTGCTTCATTTCTAGCTCGATTACTATTTACACTGCACGCCGCACTGCCGTGCGTATCTTTAGCAAAACACTAACATAAACCAAACCAAAACCTCCTCCCAGACAGGCATGGTCGGGCGTCCTAACAAACTTAACACACTCACATTCGCGCATCTCACAGCTGCCTCACTTGAATCGATTCGCTTTTGGCTAATAGTAACTGCTCTAGTTGACAAAACGAAAGCTCTATTTGTTCGTAATCATTTATCTTTTTTAATGTTCTCTCCCTCATCTTGCTCTCCCCTCTATCTCCCTTCTCTCTCTCTCTCTCTCTCTCTCTCTCTCTCCTCTCTTTTCCTGCATATAGTAAACCGTGCTTGCAAGCATTGCGGGTGCGCTGTTGGCTTGCGTAAAATTGCGTAGTTAAGTAGGTTTATGCTTGCGGTCCATGCACTTTCTTTTGTTAGTTCTTTATCCTCCCCACCCGATAACGGCAACCAATCGAAAAACACGCACGCACACACACACACACCTTCGAGCTGGGGGTCAGTGTACGCCGTAACGGGTGAGGAAAACAGCAAAATGTCATTAGTCTTGTTCGGTTTCACTTTTAATTATTGTATGTGTCGCCCTTCCTTTCGCAATGTGCTTACTTGCACTTCCCGTTCCTGGTTTGGTTTTGTGTACCTATTTCCTTTTTGCTTGCACTACTCGATCCTCGTTTCTTTCCTCGTTCGGTTACTTGTTTTGCTTCTCCTACAATTTATACTTTTCACGTTTGTTTTGTAAGTGTTGTTGCTTATGTTGCAATTTGTATATCCGTGAAGTTCCGTGTTCTAGTCTAGTACATTTACTTGCTTGTATAAAGTGTAGCTAGGCGGTTTTTCCACCTTAGCTATGCCATGGTTTTGCACAATTCTTTTCGTTCGGTTTGGTTGCTTTTTTTTGTATTTCTTCTGCTTCCTCGCTGACTGGTATTAGCGTTTTATGCCAAACCCAGTTGAACCCTCTGGAATGGCAAGTATCGTATTAGTTTTGCACACTATTTATAACGTTCATGTGTTTTACTCCTCACCATTTTCCATTTTCCGATTAAAGCGTGTCGTTAATATACGTTAATTTGTCTATGCTTGTCATTAGCGAGAGTTTCCTTTCCTTACTGCTGCCACAATTAAATGAACTGCCTTTTTTCACTACAGTTGTAATAACGTTAGCTGATTTAACTCATTTGACAGTTTGCTTTCATTGGTTTTTCTTCCGAACCTAACTTTGTCTCGCCTAACCGTACCGGTGTTTCACTATTTAGATTTTCTTTTTTCTATTTTGAGTGTGTATTTGTTACGAATAAAACAACACACGCACAGTTCAACTCATTGACGTTTACAAATGAGCGACCGGCACGATAATATCCTTAACAATGATAACAAGAACGTAGCCTTGCACGGAAACGAAAGTAAACACACTAACAGTTATTCTACTTGTCGATTTTCTCTCTCTCTCTCTCTCTCTCTCTCTCTCTCTCTCTCTCCCTCTCTCTCTCTCTCTCTCTCTTTCTCTCACTACTTTCATGTCGTTTTCGTTCCCATTCGTTCATTTCAATAAGCAGAACAATTCGAGTTACATTCCAAGAATGGCAATCATCTAATAAAACTACTATAAGATTAATTGTCAAATTGGATTTGCGTAAGGTAAGTGAATGTCAACGTGTTAGTTAGTACTTCTCATACACTATGTCTAGTAAAAACCAAACCGCAAACAAAGAACATTTGATTGTAACCTCTCCTCCCTTGCCTCGCACCCTCTCCTGTCTCTCCTGTCCATGTGTTTGTGTGTCGCAAACGCTCTATAAAGTTCTACGGAACACAGTTACGTTACCCGCAAACAAAATGGCCCGCGGTTGTCTTTGTAATACTGACTGTTTGTTTCTTCTTCTTTTTTGGTTTCGTTTGTGTTTTTGTGTTCCTTTGCTCGTTCCTGCTACCCTGTGTGTTCGATGTTTCTCTCTACTTCATGTCGAACGGTTCATCGCCGTTCGATGTTTTCGAGTCTGCTCGACCGTTACTACCGTCACTCGTGGGATTAAAGCTTGGCAGGAAGGGATTGGTGGACGAGTATTGCACCCGGTACGGGTTGGTATCCGTGGCCGTTGTTCCCGTGCTACTAACACCTGCTCCCCCACCACCACCACCACCACCACCACCGGACATGGTAGCGAAGGGGCTACTGTTGCTTCCGGTGCTAAAGTAGGAGGAGGAGAGCCCCCCGCCCGACCCGATCGAGGCGCCGCTCGTGGCCATGCCGCTGTACGAGGCCGACGAAAAGCCGGACGATTCGTAATCGTACCCGCTGCTTTCGAGATCGCCCGCGGATGAGCCGGTGCCGCCAGCGCTTTCAACGCCCCCGGTGGACCGGTCGGCCGCTCCATCCCCAACGCTACCACCCGACGTGAGCGCCCTCAGCCGCTCGCTGATGCCGTACGAGCTAGTCGTACCGGACAGCAGCCCCGACAGCCCGCTGCCCGACGAGCCACTCACGGACGTGCCCGAACCGGCCCCGTACGACGAGTAGATGGAAGAGTTCTTCGGCAGTGTGCCGTAGATGTTCATGCTCGTGACGGCCGCCGCTGTTGTTACCGAGCTGGAGCCAGACGACGGACCCCCTACCCCACTCCCACCGGCACCACCGTCCAGTGCCGAGGCGCCGCCGCCAATGCCCGAGTAGCCCAGCGAGGTGCTCATCGTGCGCAGACCGTTGCCGCTAGCGTTGCTGCTGCCGATGCTGCTGCTGATGCTGCTGCTGATGCTGCCAATGCCGCTGCTGCTGGAGTACGCTCCTGTCGAGCCGCTGCCCGCGGTCGCTCCCGTCCCACCGCCAGCCGTCGAGGACAACTCCGCGAGCTTCTCGCGACCGAGCGACAGCGGCAACGTGCCCGTATTGCTTACGATCGTGCGCGACAGCGAGGAGGTTAGCTTGCGCAACAGCGACGATGTGCTGCCATCGTCCGATGCATCCTGGCCCGACGATCCGCTGCTCAGCTGGCTGGTTAGCTTGAGGCTCGTCGAGGGGAACTGGTAGCTGCCCAGCGTTTGGCTGCGCAGCGACGACATGAACGAGCCGGCGCCGGACGATGCCGTCGTGGCGGCGACCGTCGATGCAGCGCTCGTGCCCGAGCCCGAGGTTGCCCCGGTCGCAGGCAAACTGTCGGCCCGATCGAGTGGATCCTGCCGGCGCAACGGTGACGGCGAGCCGGACGACTTGTTCGGCGACTTGTCGCGCTGGATGCTGGAGGCCGGGCTGGACGACCGGTACGACGATTCCGAGGCGGACGACGGGGACGGCGACACGACCAGGTTGTTCTTCTCGTCCAAGCTGAACGTGGTGATGTTGAGCGTGCTGGTCAGCGGCGCGGAAGTGGCGGCCGCACCACCGCCCACCTTACCGTACAGTCCGGTGGCCGAAGTGGCGGCACCGGCACCGGCCGCCGACGAAGCGATCGAGGACGCGATCGAGGACGTCGATGACAGGTAGTCGGTACCGGCACTGGATGCGAACAGGCCGCCCGTGCGGGCGTGCAGCAGATCGTACGAGGTGGTCCCGGTAGCGGACCCACCATTGCCCCCGTTGCTGCTGCTAATGCTGGCGCCGCCCGCGGTCGTGTAGGATGGTTGTTGCGGGTGTTGTCTCGCGCCGCCCAGAATGCGGCTCTGCGTGTCCGACTTGAGCGAATAGTTGCTGGTAGACTCCTTGAACTTCACCGAGGCGGGCGATGCTCCACGTTTAATTGTATCAGTACCTGGGAGGGAGGAAAGCGTAGAAGAGTTAGGTGCAATGGGACGAAGCGGGCAGGAATGGGCATGACCTACCCGACCCAGAACCGGACGCGGACGAAGTGGAACTAGAGCTTGGGGAGGGTGTGGCGTGATGTGGCGATTGGACGCGCTCCGCCAAGCCCGCTGAGACCTCCGATGGATGGGGCTGTGAAGGGGAACAAGAATGGCAGGGCATTAGTCACACAGACACTGGCACTATCGGTGCATCTGTCCACCGCTGCTGGTGCTCGAAAGTGCTCGAACTCGAGCATGCTACTACAGGGGAAATGCTTATCGCGATGCCAACCAAAAACAAGCCGGCAGCTACGGCCATGAGACAGATGGCAAGTGGTGTTGTGGTTTCTATTACTGGTTTGTGTATGTGTGTATACGTGTGTGAATGTGATAGAATGTGGAGTGTATCGTACACGAGCAGTAAGTGTGTCCGACCGTCAAGGTCAATCTGTGAGCAGACGACGAACCCAGACCGGCAGCTTTCGGTGTGTTGGCTGCAAACTTAATTCGCTTTTGCATATCATATGTATCACTGTATGTGTATGTCAGTTTGTGTGTGTGTGTGTGTGTGTATTTGTGTGTAATTGTTTGTGTTGGATTGTTTGTTGGTTACCTGTTGGCCCGCTTGTTGCAAGGCTCGATGCGATTGAGCTAACTGAGCCACTACTGATTGATACTGAAGAGTGCTGGGAGTGGCTGAGAGCAGATGCTGACCGAGCGTTGAGGATGTGGTTGATGGATTGTTGGCTGCTGTACGGGGCTGTATAGACGGTGGTACCGACGACTGGATGTTGCTGCTGCTGCTGCTGCTGGCCAGGGCGTGCGGGCTGCGGCTGATGATGCTGCTGCTGATGCTGGAGCTGATGGAGCTGCTGGTGGCCGCCAAGTTGGTGCTGCTGGTGCTGCGCAGCTGCTGCTGGATGTTGGAGCTGCTGCTGCTGCGGTGGCTGATGGTGCTGCCCAGCTGCTGCTGCTGCTGCTGCTGCTGC
>AXCO02004834.1:0-19596 GCA_000473525.2 Anopheles melas | reverse complement strand
ACGCGCACAATCAGTTAACGAGGACACTGGTAGGAAAATTTTGATGTCGTCAGCGTAAAGCAAACAACCATCAGGAGGAAGAACATTAACACAATCATTGATAAACAGTAGGAAAAGTAGGGCATGTTAGTGAGTCGTTCTAGTTGACGACTGTACCACGTTGATCCTCAATTCAATTCTTGCTGTATCACGTATGAATCGGCTGTATACCTCACTCACCTTCGCAGTCGTCTTGCCGAAGCTATCAATGTCATTTGCAAAACTGAGAGATTGAGAAGACCTGTAAAATATCGCGCAGTGGATATGGTTGTGTAGCCCGCGCTTCACAAGACACCTTCCAAGACGATATTGAAGAGCATACTGGAGAGTCTGTAACCTTGCCTCAGACTCTTTAAAGTTTAAAACAATTCCAACACAGTGCGCGCTTCAGTCGAAAATTCAATAAACTTTATTTATAAACATTACGTAACATTGGATGGGAATGGATACTCAGTGTATTTGTTTATCCATTCAATTAAAGTGTTTAAAATTTTTGATCGTTTGATTTATCGTTGTTGGCATTCAATCTGTATGTCAGTTTTAGAGTTTAATTCCGTAATTATAAAAAAAATCATGACTATTTCGTGAGCCTCTGGATATCTGCTTTATAGTAAACAACGAATTGAAAATAATACCGAATCAAAGAAACCTATTGCTATTGCTACTATGCTCACATATTTGGGTCTATCCTTAACGACCGCGTAACAGAGTATGAGTAAGCTACAGTATCAACGTATGAATATACATACTTGTCTGTCCTAAAACAACAACTGACAATGCAAGAAGGGTCGTAGATTGTTGTACATTTATATCCTATTTATTACAGTTTCATATACAAAGCTGACAATCCTATTACAGATTGTAACGTATCCCTTACAATCTACTAGCACAACAAAGAAATGTCCCAAATAGTCGCTACAAAACCGTATGTGACAAAAAAATATGCTGAAAATGCGAAGACACTCTTTTACAGGCTGTCATTTCAGGGGGCACGACATAAACTTAACTTGACTCTGATGTCCCCGGAAATTCTCGGAAGGACAGCAGTTGTAATTCGCAACATGTTATCTACAACATGCTAGACTAGATCTACCGTGCTTGATTCCTTCGTTTGTGATTTAATATGCCATTGACCATGAACGTAATCAATGTTTCTTAGGATCAAGGAACTGAGGGAAACTCTCACATGGTACCAGCGGAATAGTGCTTTGGAAGAAATAAAGCTTTTAAGTTTGAGGAAAAAGTGTCAACAGACGAATGGCGATATGATGTAAATACACGTTTACACGTTTTTTATCTATTCTTTTCAGAGAAATGATGTAGAAATGATGTAAACCGTTTGATTACCAATTTAATAAGGTTGTACAGAAAATTATTCTGTTTACCCTTCATTAAAAATTTCCTCTATGAATAAAACATGTAACATGGTTAAACATATTTTATTACTAATCTGTAGAAGATATTCATAAATTTTCAAATATTACACAGTATATTTTTCAAACTAATACGTCCTTTTTGGACCGTTTCTCCATAATAAAACAATGTTTAACACTGTGACATTTGTAAAGTAAAAATAGATGTACTTTACACTCAGATACTAAACCCGAATATCCATATATATTCGTATAGCAAACGTATGAACATTTTAGAATGTTTTAAAAATGGACTTATGGCTGAAGCTGATGAAACTAACCTTATTTCCTGATGTGGATTAATTCCTATAAAAAAACTGACACACCGTGGTGCTTACGTAGTAAAAAGAAAGATAAGTAATGCTTTTTAAACTTGATTTAAATCGTAGCTCTTAATATCACAACCTTCCAAACCTTCCACAGCACGTGCTAAATCGTTTAAAGTCAAGCTAAATGTTCTTCATAAATTTGAAGTAAAGCTTCTTGTTTTCTTTTTCGGATCACTCTCACCACACTTGTTTCGCTCATTGACATATACGGTTGGCCCCATTTACGACGACACAAACAAAATCATTGAGAGGGGCAGCTTGTTTACATACTCAAAACGAACAAAATGAGCCGTCAAGCGGCAGAGAGTGACAGAGCTGACGATAGCAGTGCTAGAATGTTAGCATGCCACATTTTCTGTAACGAACTCTACTGCAATACAATTGAATCGTGGATTCCATTTTCATTGAGTTTTCCTAGAAATTCAATCATTCAAGCATCCGGCAATCAAATTTGCATCAAATAGCGCATAGCCATTTGGCTCCCTTCTCGATCACCGTTGGCGTTTCCTTGCGAGCCTGTGGTCTTCCTGTTCTTGTTCTTGTGCTCAGTTTAAGCTGACAAAACTGGATGGATTGACAGAGCGAAAAAACGACAATCTAGCCGATAGTACGTTGTTTTCAACCGAACACGAATCGCTAGTGACGTTATTTGGCGGTCACTTTCGTGCCGCCGAAGTCAATGATGGTGTTGTGTTTTTTTTAGTTCGACATAATTTCCCTCTGTCGATCCCACAAATAAAGTGCTCAGACTTCTCGATGCATTTGTTTGGGTTTTGTTATACTTTCACCAGTCCTGTCAACGGTTTTGCTTGTTCGCGTTTCGAAAGTCAATTCCTGGTAGCACCCTAAAATGGAACCATTTTACCACCACTATGCTATACATCACCGTACTTGTACAGCTTTGTGATATAATTCACGTATTCGACACTTTTCGCCAAACTCGCGTCATGCCGCCGGCTTGTGTGGAAACCGACCGATCAACATCTGCGCTGGGCTGTGATTCTATTTCGTACAGTTAGCTGTTATTCACGTTGGCACCGCTTACTGACAGGTCTTGGATAGGACGGGCAAATCAACAGGCACGGACTGCTTTGCCGAAATGTGACGTTCGAAAATCAATTACCTATTCGCGCGAAGTTTCCTCAGCAGACCGTGACGGTAGGCTTAAACAGTAGTGATTTGTTAAATGTTTGCGTCCAGCATTTCAAATGCAAACAACGAACTGCAAATTTTCCACAAAAGCATACTATCGTTTCATTGAAAATCAATACCGTGGAAGACCAGAGGACCGGGTAATTTAAATGGTTGCGTCTGTTGATCTTTCACATACCATTCGATAAAAGACGATCAAGAGAGTTTTAATATGAACTCACGGACAAGCAACAACGACAAATAACAAGGAAAATATGTTTTGTATTCAATTCTTTCACTATCACATACTTTATTAATCGGCTAGACAGCTGTCATTCATTTTGGCGCTGAACATGCTTACCGCAATATGTACAATCATTAGCATCATTAGCAATCATTCAAAAGAGCGACTCTACTTCATTAAAAACCTACTCCACATTATTACGCATTATTTTTAAACTGTTTTTGTTTGTATTTTGTTTTTGAGTGTTACAGAGGTTGGTAAAAATTTAGTTTCAATCCATCATCATAATAGATTTGTTTTTGATCCCCTTACTTTCCCTACAGTATTCATCTATTATTGCATCGTTTACTGAATAATGCTTGGAGCTTGTTCGCGTTATCGGTTTAGTTTCTCTTTCCATACACTACGTTAAGGTATGGTTTTCGTACGTTAGGTTACATTCAGAGGTTTTCAACTCTCAACATTTGTTTTGTTTGTTTTGGTTTGGTTTGGTTCTGGTTCTGGTTCCAGTCACACTATTATTGTTTTAACTCACGCTATGTAAAACACAAACAAAGTAACACTTACATGAAGCGCAATTAATATACCAATGAGCAGATTGGTTTGCTACTTACCCTGCTACACATTGCAGAAAGGTTCACCGAATCCTTAAGAATTTGAAATGATTCGAATGAAAGATCTCATTACGATAGCTCCTTCATGTACAACATCCTGTTCGTTCTTAACACTGTATTTTAAATATATATATATATATATATATATATATATATATATATATATATATATATATATATATATATATATATATATATGTACACAGCTCAGTATATCTGAGTATATTGTATGTATAAATACCCTCGGTCATACATTATCACGTTTACTTAAAAACACACACTAGGTGACTAGCTTCTCCCTGTTTTTCATTTGATCTTTTTTTTCTCTTTATGTTCTCTATTCTCTTAGCTCAATTCTTTTGCATTATGTTTCAATCAAAAACCATTTTGTATCATTTGTATGCTCGCTTGTGTGTACTAAAGACGTACAATTCTCATTTCTGCTCATTCTGTAAACACTCATTGCGGTATTGGAGGTTTTTTTGTATCTTCCAAAGGTTTACAACTCTTAAATGTTTCTACGAAATAGTAACTGCTGCACAGTAATGTACGTACATTGATGGGCTAACAGTTCCGAACTCGGCGGACATCCCACCGAAACCTTTCACAAGGATGTAGGACTCTACTGTCGTACTTTTTGGCAATTATCACACACATAATTAATATAATCACATGTACCTATCTACCTACTCTACCGACATGACTGTCCTGGAAAGTCAGAACCTATGCGGCGCTACGATTGATGTGTATGTGTAGGGGATTTTGGAGGAGTATTGTTTATTTGTGTACTGTCGGTTCACGTTTCACACGTTTTGGGTGGAATTTGAGGTTCTAGGGGTTGTTTCATTTGAACATTTTCACACCACCGCCGGTGATGGTTCGCGTTTCGCGAAGAAAGCTAACCGTGCTGTGAGATTCGCTGAAGCTGATCAGATCCTGGTGATGTGGCTGGAGCAGATGGCCACCTACACTTTGGCGCCGCTGCTGCTGCTGGTGATGCTGTAGCTGCAACGTTTTCGTATCTTTGGTGCTCCAGAACGTAAGATCGTCCACACTGCCGCTTGCACTCAGATCGTTGGATTCCAACCAATCCCAGACCTTGCTTCGGATGGCATCCTGGTGATCCACCCCGGCTAGATTCATCGAGCCCGGCACCGAGTCGGGCGTGAGCGCTCCAACGCTGGTCATGCGCCGTGCTCGCAGCTTCCCATCGAACGAGTTCCGGCTTTCGCGATGGTTGATGTACTTCACCGAGTCCTGGTCCGAGTTGGTGTGCTGCTGGTGCGGATGCGGGCACTGTTGTGGCTGGCCCACGCTGGCAATGTTGGAAGCCGACTTCGACACCGTGATCTTGCCATCCATCCAGCGGTTCTTCATGTACTTCATGATGTCCGTCACCTTCGCCCGATCCTCGTCCCGGTGGTCAAAGATGCGCCGAAAGGCACGCAATAATCGGGGCGTGAACCGCCGGAAGTTGTCCGGAATTTTGGTAGTTTCGCGCTTCTGATACTTCATGAACGCTGCGTACTTGGTATCCCGCACCCAGTCGGCCGACTTCCAAGGTGTTGCCCCAGTCAGGCAAACGAACAGCACGATGCCAAACTGCCACGAGTCGGACGACGCCTTGCAGATGAACCGTTCGTTCTTGACCACCTCCAGCACCTCGGGCGGTAGGAACGCCGTCCAGGTTTTGTTGTTTTTGCTTACCAGCACACCTTCCCGAGTTGTCGAGCCGAAGTCGCATAGCTTGATGCGGGAAAAATCAGGCGTAAAGACCAGCACGTTCTCTAACTTCAAATCGCGGTGAACGAGCAATTTTAGGTGCATGAAACCAAGCGCCGAACTGAGCTGTTCGGCGATCTTTTTGCAGCTGCTTTCCGGTAGCCCGCTTGCCCCAACGTTGGCCGCCAAATCGCCAAACGGGGCGTGCTCCTGCGCGTACACGTAATACTCCTTCGTCTGGAACTTCACCTGATAGCAGCTGAGGATGTTTGGGTGGTGGCTGAGCTGATAGTTGTAGTGGAACTCGCGCACAAACTCCTTCAGACTTGTCAGCTCGGTGTGAATTGCCTTTAGGACTACGGTCGTGCCAGTGGGCCGATGGTGTGCTAGATAGATCTTTGCAAAACAACCCTCGGCGATCATCTTCTCGATATCGTACTCATCGGCGATCGCCATGTTGGGGATCTCCATTTCCGGTATGCGGTGTAGCACATTGCTCGTGTTCGATAGCCGCCGGTAGCTGTTGTTGATCGATTTGTACAGGTTGGCAATAATGGAGGTGTCGGATTTACTCTCGGATAGCTTCATGATGACGGTTGTGGCTGCTATATTTCTCATCTATGGGAAACATAAATACAAGATAGAAAGAGAAAAAGAGAGAAAGAAAGAGAGAGAGAGAGAAAGAGAAATGTAGAAATTAGTGATGTAAAATAAACTTTTTCAAATCAATGTTAATCTCAATATTTGCTTGACATAACAGTTTGGGTTTGCGCGATATTTGAAACCAATTTTACCAATATTCCATGTGAGCAGTCATTAAAATGTATATTACAATTAGTCTATAGCTAACCAGGTCACCGTTGGTGATCTCATTGCATAAACTAG
The DNA here is from genome assembly GCA_000473525.2 of Anopheles melas. Classification (NCBI taxonomy): domain Eukaryota; kingdom Metazoa; phylum Arthropoda; class Insecta; order Diptera; family Culicidae; genus Anopheles; species Anopheles melas. Next base: position 13,220 of record AXCO02004834.1, on the reverse strand, counting down.
TATGCATCTGCATCTGCTACCTTGATAGTTAGTGCTAACACGTTACCTTGGTGCAACATTTAATAAAACGGTTACAAAATCTTGCACAGATGATTTGTTCCGTACCCACACATCGTTCCCCCACATAACCCGAGTGGTTGCATCGGCCAACTATTGCGGGCAAAAGATAGAGCCGGGAAGCGTCTGATCCATCCACATCTATCTGGTTCGGCAATTCTCCACGCTTTGCTGATCGCACGGCAACGGTGCAAACTGCGTAAACTCACGCGGACCCGGACAGTGGAGGAAGAGCAGCGCGAGGGGGAAAAGGTCACGAGTAAAGTTATTTTAAACACACGTTCTACTATAAATAAATTCTTATTTTTAAACACGCACATTGCCCACCGGATCGGCGTCTGCCTTTCGTCGAGCGTTTGTTGTCCTCCAGTGACAGGGAGGCAACAAAGAGCTCGATGGAGCAAAGGTGGGTGGGGCGAACGCTTGAGCGCTGTTGGAGTTGCGCCTGGTGGTTACATCTGCCAGCAGCCGATCGCAAAGGACCTGCGTCTACGCAAATGGAATGTATGCATGGGTACGCATCTCACATTTGGCAACACATGCTCGACCGCTCTTCAGGGTTATATATACAGGGCGGGAGATTGTGGATTGTAGGATGGGGTAGTAAAAAATCATTTGTCCCAACTGACGGTGACCATTTTCACGCCAATTTTCACCGCTTAGCAAAGGTTACATCGTCGGATAGTGGGTGAGTAGGGTTGTTTTTTTATATTATTATTATACCACTAACGCCAACCTTGAGCAGCGAAACGGTTGCTGAATATTGGGACAGGTTTAGTTTCAAATGGGTATCCATTCTGCGGGACCTGACGGAAATGAAAATATTTACACGTTTCACCCATTTTGTGTCGATCTTATTTCTACAGTAAATACTTTTAAATCAAATGTTTCTGTCCCATGAAATTATCGAGATAAAACTACTTTAAAGACAACAGTTTGGCTTGGTGTTAATACCGCCAGCAAAGCCTGTTTCTTTTCCCTTCTTTTACATGGCCAGCGTTTGGTTAAACTGTTTGTTAGGTCCTTCAAATTATAATACAGGAAAAAGCCTTTTGCTCCGGGCGCACACTCGCAAATTACACGACAGCATTCGCTGGAGACATTTTCATTCCACTTGCCATAATATCATAGGCAACGGTCCGATTACCGTTCTACCCAAGCGAAACGATGCGTTTTATTTGTTCACGTGAAACCACAAAATGAGAGAGATGGAACGAACTAATGAGAGAGAGAGAGAAAAGGCAAAGATGAGAGCCGGTGGAACACAACATAAACACTGTGGGTTAGGTTTTGGCTTCCCTGTTTCCTTCACATTTGGATACAATTTGTTCGCTGGACCGTACATTCCATTTCCCCCATCGGGACCCGGCCCGAACCGGACACGGCGCGCTGGCTAATTGATAAGGGAGTAGGCAGACCGCCCACTCAGCAACGCTTAGCAACCACACAAAGCCACAGAAGTTGCCATGGTTACTACCGCCTCTGGCGCTATTCCACAGTCAATCATGTGATGACGTCACGCAGGGACAACAGGGGTACAAAAGAACATGGCATTAGAATGGAATGCCTGTCCCTTCGCCGAGTGTTCGCGCGGCTCGGAACCGAACGGACGATGACGCAAACGGGTACTGGAAGCTGCGATGAAAACTGGAGCCGGGGCATTCCGGTGCGGCTGACGAGCAGCATAAATTATATTCAGCTGCGCCAGTGTGCTGGAAATTTTAGATACTGTGCTTCAGAGTGTACACTCGGCGGGCGAGTGACGGAGGAATGCAGTAGAGCGGTTTCGGGGCGGACGGTTTTCCATTGTCTCGCCGTGCATCCGAGTGTCTGTCTGCCAGCAGGGAAGCTCCATGTAAATGAACCCGACTCTTACGTTGCTGACGTGACGTGAAAACATTTCCATTCCATTTCGCACGATGACGATCGTTTTTTCCCGCTTTTCGCCAGGATCTGCTACACTTCATAGCTGCGGTAGGGAGTGTGCTAAAGGGTGTACAATCATGTGAACCGAAAACAAATCCATGGTCCTTTTTTTTGCTTTGCTTGTTTTATCCGAGCGCTCGTAAATTCTATCAGCAAGTGGTTTGATTCTCTTGCGGCTACGATTTTTTTTCGTATTGCGATACGAGCTTCCTGAGTGCGGAAGCGAAAGTCTAAATAAAACCGGTTGATTCCCTGGAATGCTAATCCTGCCTTTTCGTACCGTTTCGTAGCACCGAGTGTGGTAAGTTTGTTTTTGGAGTTGACTGATGAGGTTCAGCATGGCTACGGTGGGAACGAAAGCAACAGTAGTCATAACTTCTCCCCGGGGAGTAGTTTTTGCCAGTGTCACAGTCGTGCCACCACGGGCCGGGCCGGACGGAGTGGAATACGTAATGACTTAACCTTTTCCGTTCCGTTGATAAATGGCGTTGGTTCGGCCAGTGGGAGCTAACCACGATTTATGGTAGTTTATTTTTCAACTCATCCAAAAACCCTAAAATTCCGTGTTTCATCGAGTGTTGAAGTGGAAAATTGGATTTAGTTTCTTCTGAAGCATGGTGATCATTTAGTTCCAGTCAAAAACGAAGAGAAAGGAAAATAAGAGATAATGACTATAGGATCGAAATTAGATTATTATTTTCCCTAATAGCATACAATCTAAAGCTTCTGTAAATAGAATCCTTTCTAGACAGGATAGAATCGTGCTAAAACGACACGAGATTGCTATATTTAAACAATTCTAATGCAGTGCCAAACCATTTTCCTTTGTTTAGCACCGAAATAACCCATCAAACTCATTTTTCAATAATCTAGTTATGCCAAGCGGAATGGAAAAATGTGTATTTTTATCAACTCCATATCCGGAACTTGCGATGCTCGAAATAGCTTCCAATATCTCCATACACCTAGTGCCTAGCGCCGTACGGCAACCGAAGGGCGACGTCCAATCTTAAAAAGCAATAATCGTATACCCGTACCATGTCAAACACGGACATAAAAATAGATGCCCCTAGCAGGTTCTGTTTCGTTCTCGACAGCTCTCAAACGAGCTTCAGCAGCGACAGACATGCTGATCTTGCCTCTTCCTTTTATTCCTTTGCCAAAAAACTACTCACACGGTATGGAAAACTATTGCTACCCAGTAGCGAGACAGCGATTTCCCGCTCCAGCTGCAACGTAAATGAGCATTCGCCAGCCCGCTCGGATGGACATACCGGTCCCCCGTCCAACTGATGGTGCAAGTCGGGTCGGAAATGCCAATCGAAGCGCGGTCTCGATCTCGTTGTCACAGTCACAGTACTCTAGTGCATCTTTCACCTTTCCGTGTGCGGCGCGCTCTGACATCATGCTAAATTATCTTATTCAAACGTCATGCGATATCGGTACGAGCCAGGAACCAACACACCAGTGCGGATAGGGTGTAAAATAAAGCCAAGCTTCCGTGTCATCTTGGTCCCAGAAATTGGCGACCCATCCTGTATTGGCAAACGTATTGGCTTACAAGTGCAAATGCTCAAGCACGATCAATCGACAACAGATTTGCCCATGTTTTACCACTTGTTTGCCCTTTTCTATGCACTTCGATCGATCGGGTTTTCTTCATTTCCTGTCTCAATCGTTGCTGCACCCTTTACGTAACCCTTCCTGAACACAACCCTTGAAGTAAATCGTGTTGAATGTTTCTTTGAACAAGAAAAGTGGCTCCATAAACGAATTCAACGAAAACGATACGAATGTTTCGCCGGTGGTAAACGGTTATATGGCCACCGTACGAGTGAAAACACGCAACAGATGGACCCTGTCAGGGTAAATAATTTTTGATTGATTTAAGCGAATAAATTGCACCGTGGCGACCCTCGGCAAGCAAGGTGGTAGGCGATCTGCTTCGTTTCAATATCGCGCCCCATGCCAATCGCAGCCAATGACGCCAATCGGGAAATTTCTAATCCTTCTCCCGGGAGCAAACCGCGATGCGGCCAACCCTGGCAGCCACACGTGAGCGTATTTGGTGCTGGCAATGTTCCACGAAATCTGTTTGAATTTGGTTGGTGCGTTCGTTTCGGGCGGTGAAACGTGAGTTGCACTATGCAGTTGCGCTTTTTTACCGCTTTTTAAGCGATAATAGGTTCAGTCATTTGCAAGACGCCAGACGGGTACGTGTATGGAACAGAGTACAGGACGTTGCATAGAATATATGCTGATTTGTCACGATTAATGTATTCATTAACAAATGCTAGCGAAACGATCGAAGGTCAGTACAGTAGGGAAGCTGTTTCAACATATAAGTATATTTGTTTATTTAACAGCTGTGAATGGATCATAATTTACGTAAAATATTTCATACCATGTGATTTAAGTTTATTTCTGTAATCAAGTTAACTTAAATACTGTTTTTTATATTTCAAATTTCAGCTTCTTAAAATGTTAGATTATTCAATTTTCATTTAGTATGTCTTTTAATTTTAAACCGCGTTTGCGCCATGTTATATTTGCCACATAATACTACCGAGCACAGATTTTTCACTTACATCAAATGTAATTTTATCGCTTTTATCGATTGATTTTGGCTATTCCAACGTATCTTCCAAACAGAACATCATTTTCCCTTTTTCGATTTCGCGTAACCTGCGCTTTGCATGATTTATCGCTTTTCTACCACACCCTTCACCACCGTCCGCTGGCTGACATTGGGAAAATCAAAATATCGTCTTGTCTCCATCACGTCCCATCGACAAACTCTCGACATAATCCGGAAAACGCCACAAGAACAAAGTGGAAGACTTCTCACGTTACTGTATGTGTGTGTATGTGTGTGTGTGTGTGTGTGTGTGTGTGTGTGTGTTCTTCGCCACCTTCCAAAACATGCTCTGTGCACACATTTCGTTAACCTTCCTCCCGTTCAAAGCGACCAATGACGTCAGCAGTGATATTGAAGATTTGTGTTTCCACACACCCCCCCCCCCCCCCTGTTCACCCCAAGCACTGCCACGCACAGTGATGCTACGAACCATTGTCGCTGCTTTTGACGGCTGTCCACGGGTTTGGTTGGAAACTTTGTTTTTGTCCCTTTTTCCTGCAGCTCACACTCGGTTTCCATCGTCTCTTCTCTCAAGAATAATTTTACTTTTGCATGATTTCTTCGTACGCTAAAAAAATACCCCAACGACAACAAAAATGGGAATGTTTTTCTTCTATTCTAACGATACGTTTTTATTATAGTTATACAAAATTCTATATTTTGGTTTTTCTAGTTCATCTTTCCTCGTTGCAGACACAAGCTACGTTCCACCAACTGGTAGAACATTGAGATTAAAAGATTTCCTTGTCACCCTCCCGGTACTTTATCCGATGAAAAGTGTTGCTGCTCGGGTACTTCCAACCCCATCTATCGCCTCCCCCCCCCCCCCCCCCAATCCTTCCCTCCCTTTAATCTAGACTAGGAAGCTTTTTGCGTACACGATGACGCACCAGCGCTACGCGACGCACTTTCTCAGCTGTCTAGGAGGGGCTGTCATGTTTGCGACTGTTGTCTCTCTGCGTGTACTTTTACGTACCCTGTTATGCTGTCTCGCCGTGTGCGTGGGACTCTCATTGCGTACTATCTCTGGGCGCGATAGTTTCGATTGGCGATTTTATGGACCATCGCAAGCGTCTCAGCCAGCCAAATGGTCGTCGACAAGACGATGCTTTGTTTTTTTCTGTCTCTCTTTTTCTCCCTCTCTCTCTCCCTTTCTCAGCACGGCTTTAAGACTCCAATCTGCTGTTTCCTTCGTGTGTTTGTATGCGTTTTTTTTTTATATTTCCTGCAGCACACTAGACCACAGTGTGATCGCACTCGAGACTGGGTGGATCTCCAGCTAGCGTTAGACACAGCGCGACCTGCCCGTCTGGTGATGTGTTTATTTAAACTGTCAGCCACGCTGTCGCCTTCAAGTGATTCACTCGAGGCGGTGGGTAGGTCGGTTCATCGGCTCCTTTGGCCGTCTAGCGTGGATGAAGTAGGTCGATACAGGTCGCATACTTGAGCAGTTGGTTGGAGACATTTGTGCATCTAATTTATCGCCTCTACAACTGGGTGATTCGTTATCCTATTACGAGTCTTCATACGGACAGCAACCACCACTTGCTACAGTGTCATACATTTTATCAAATTAAATTTAATCAAACTTAACATGTTACAGATGTTAATGATTTGATTCATTAATTAATTCAGCAGTGTTAGACAATAAATCATATGTAATTTGAGTGGGAGATACGCAATTTAATAGAATATTGTTACATTGCTATTTCTTGTTTTATTTCAAGCAGCAGTGCAAAATCCAAAGGGTTGTAGGAAATATTGGAAAACTCGAGTAGGCTGTATGTGACAACTGCCGAGATAAAACTGGGGAATATTTCCAACATTTTTCCCATATAACGGAACCGTAATTCTCAACACCATTTGGCCAACGTTTCTTTCAAACACCTTCCTTCCAACACACAAAGCTTTACAGTCAGCGACATCTGCCCCGAAATGAGTACGCCTTCTTCAAACGACGATGGCCATCATAAATTTCTATATGATTTGACACTACTCAAAACAAATTTATTCGTGCACTGTCAGCTCGCTGAATCACGCCGGGCAGCAAAAGGGTGTGGCGGGAATTTTAAGTGAAATTCTCTCACTCCCCCATGGTGTCCATCCCTCCAGGGACGCCAATAAACGCCGATCGAGTGGGTCACGCGCGACCCCGTGTGTTGCCGCGTTGCTTTAGTGCCACGCCGTGCACTATATACGCGCACGCAATTTTATTGCTTTATTTTTGTTCGCTCGTTGCGTCGCGTAAGCAGCGGCGATCATAAAAGTGTTTTCCACAATTTCACGCCCAACGCTGATGTTAAAACGGCAATGAAACTCGCAAAGGTCGATGACAACCGCCGGGTTGAATGATGATGATGATGATGCTGGAAGTATCAAACCGACCCTTGTCCGCTTCCGAAAGGATTGATACACACCGAGGACGAGCAAATGCACAGCCTGTGTTCTCCGATCAAGGCGGTATATCAAAAAATAGCATCAACATCGCACCATGTGATGTGTGCATCCCATCATCATGCCGATGCAGTATGCGTTGCACTCCCGTGTATGCTGGTTCCACACGGTGAGCGTAACGAGATGATGAGAAATCCGATTTTATAGTTGCCTTTAAATACTGGGCTAGGATTAATTTAAACCCGTCCGAAAATCGATGGAGGCGCATGGTATCTCATTATAACGTGTGGTTCATCTTTGTATGTTGTACTGATCAAATGCAATGGGTTTAAATTTCGCTAATGCATCATATTGCACTGAAAAGTACGTATTTTCACATCACACGAACCTTCGCGAAACTTGCGCTTGATACTAGCACCAGCCCGATGTACAGACGCTAGAATGTTTATAATTAAAAGCTTGTACTGTTTTTGGACACCGCGACGATTGCGATCGCTGGATGCAAATGATTCACCGCACCAAAACACCCAATGCAGATGGTGGTGGATACATATGGACCTTCACCGAATGACGTCGGTTGTGATGTACACGGAAGTGTGTATTGTGATCGATCGATTGCGCCATTGCCTGACGTTGGTTAAAATCTTGGTCTGTTGTGGTATAAGCAGTGAGAGCCGTACATGTGATGTACCCGTTCGAACGTAATAGGCTGGAATGGGTTTTTCAAAAATGCTTAAACTTTTTTCTGGTTTCTAGAATTTGTATGTAACGTTGCAGTGAAACGACTAGATTTTATTTATCACTGGATGTAGGCTGATGGTTAAATTAATTGCTTTCATTTGTTGAAACCATCATTTGTACATCATAAACTCACCTACAAAGCAAAGGTGTTATTTATAGCGACTAGCAAAGGATTCGTAACGCACACAGTAACGCATTATTGGACTTGATACTAACAAATCCATTCGCTATACTAAGTATTTTCCCATCCACTGCTGCAAATGTTATTTGAGCACCCTTCACACCTACAGTCAGAGAGGTTAAGCGTTTTTCCTTTTGCCAAAATTAGTCTGCTACTTCCCCTAATGACTAGCAAATGCCGTTTGAGTACGATTTCCGCTTACTTTCCGCTCCAAATCGATTCTAGCTCATACATAAAGAAACAAAATTTATTATTCAACTTTCCCACTCTCTCCTCCTATCTATTTAGGAGTCATTCATCACGCAATAATGAATATTCAAAATGGGCGTCAAATGTCGCTGCCAATGTTTCTCTTGCGCTAAACAGAAATGGAAAACAAATCACTCACACACCAAACCCTGGACCTGGCGATGGCTCTCGAAATATACTCACGCACCTACACAGACACACAAGTGAACAGTACGGAGCGGGGGTGGGGTGCTCGATCGGCCGCCCACTTATATCGTCGATAATCTTTTCCTGGGTCTCTTTTCCACCGTTTTGATACCACTTGAATACACTTGCCGATGAACCTTACCTACTACACGTTCAACAAGCAGCCGGATGAAGTATTACCGGGCAACCGATATTGCGCGAATATTGCGTGCCATCGTGACGCCCGGTGCTTCTTCCGCGTTAGCGCTAATCGCCATACGGTACTCTCTATGCTGCCGGCACTAAATCGCTAGCAGAACATCAATCAAATCCACACAGCAAGAGTTATCGGCCCACACCCGTCGACTGTACCGGTTAAGAGCCATGAGCCGGGGAAGCATAAACTCGAAGGTTGGTTAGGATTACAGCGAAAGCATAACACGGGTTTCTTCGCGTCTTCCGCTAAATCGACCCACCATACTCCTACGATACGATAGGGGATTGCGATATATTTTGATCACACATTGAAAACGAAAGCTGGAAATCATGAAACCTAAAAAAACAACTAACGAAATGCGATGTTCCCGTGGCCCATTGGGACGCAAAGTTTTCCTGGACTAAGGGTGGAAGTATAAAGCAACGACGGAGGGACAGGGAGGTGAATTAGTGGTTTGCCGAATTTTCACCGACCATGACACGGTGTCTGCGTAAATTAAGATTAATCGTGTTTATGAGAGAGAAAAAAAGGATGAGCGATATTATTTTTAGCGTTGGCCATGTCAACGGTACCGTTCTGCTGGCCGTGTGTGTTAATGATGGATGAAAAAAATAATTTGTAAAAAGATTAATTAGAATTGGTCAGAGAGCGAAAGAGAGAGAGAGAGAGAGGGAGAGAGAGAGAGAGAGAGAGAGAGAGAGAGCAGGACGAGAGAGAATTAGAGAAAGCGAATGATTGAATCGTATGGAACAAATCAATTTAGACGATATTTTTCGGTATGTTTTTGGATTTTTTCGGTATTAAAGGTTAAGTTTTTTTTTTGCATATTCAATACATAATTCTAGTCATTAAACATCTAGTCATACATTAAATTATAGTCATAAAAATGATAATTTCAGCATATACAAATAGGCAGAGAGATGAACATTTACATAATTTCAACAAACAATCCAATAGCTATCTCTACTAACCATTCGTGCTGTTCTGTCAAATTAATAATTTATCCTTTTTCCCTTGATGTCTGAATGATTTAAGCCCTCAATGACCTTTCAAGATGGGGAGCGATGCTTCGATATCATTATCCAACGCTTCGTTACCTTCAGTTCTAACAAGTAACAAAAATCTGCGTGTAAAACAGAAAAGCTTCCGATGGACTTTTCCTAGCATTAACTTCTCTTTTCTCCTTTCGACCCTGCCCGTTTCGCCACCGTGGTTCCCTGGAGAAATCAGGACTTATGGGTTAGAGTGGGTTACCACCATCCACGATGGTGCGCTACGGATTCAGCAGCAGTGATTTGCTGAGAACCGTAATCGAGATCGAGAAGCAATGGAAAGAACGCCGGAAATGACTGTGAAACTCGGGCGTGCAATGAACCATGAAGTTCGCTGGAAGCTTCTTTTGCCATTTTGCACCGAAAGCTGCTTTCGATGCAGATGGAAAATGGTAATCATTTACTTGCAGGGTTGCTGAATACTGTAAGTTAGTTGATTTCCATTCTACTGCAGCAACAGCAAGTGGCCATCGCACAATCAATCAGGGTTAAAACGCTTTAGGTTGAGACTTTTTCTGAAGAGTTCTCTACGTGTGCGGCAGAGTTCTGTACCGTAATGTAAAAGTTTTATCTGTAGTAGAACATTGTTTATTTGAGCTTTGGAAATAACAAGTTTAGGACTTTAAAAGGCCGGTGAAAAGTCACAGAATTTTTAATATAACGTTTGCTTAAACCGTTTAATGTTCTAATACGTTTTGTAATCATACAATTGAATTTCAATTACCAGTATTCAGGGCAAACCCAAAATAAACCCTTACCGCAAACCTCCCCCGTTTCCAGCAGTGCTTGATGATGCCGTTTGCCGTTACGTCTCTTTTAACGCTCATCCAAGATGCAATCATTATTATTTCAGCTTCAACAAGTTTCCCATAAGCCATAAGACGTCTACATAATCATTTGCTTACCTCACGACCCGCGCTTCCTTGTCACGTGTCGTCGTTAGCGCGGCTTATCTCCGTTTTCGTCATACCGAGCGTACAACAACAACAAAAAAAAAAAAAGAAATTAGCAATAGCACTTCATCGACGAAACCGGCTATAAATAGCAACAATCGATATCTTACGCCACCAGCCTCCCGGATCCCCTCGGTCTAACGTCGAAACGCACGCTATCCCACACTCTGCGCTAGGGACCGCAGGATCGAAAGGATAACGTAACGGGGCCACTGTCGTTCTCAGCAAAAAGGGGCAATTTATTACCGGATGCTGAGGCACCAACACGTCAAACTCACTCCTTCCCCTCCCCCCTCCCCTCATTCCGGTCGGTGGAGTTCGGTGTTGTGCGTGAAAAGGTAACCCCTCGTAACAAGGAAGGATACATAATGCTTCACTGCAGTGAGAAGCGTGTACTCCATTCAACCGCAATCGATCGCTCAGGATCGCAAAATTTATAGGTTTTTTCCATTTTCTGTGCAGCACTGCCTTCATATTGGTCAACACTGGAAAGGCGGATGGAAATTGAATTGAAACATTATTAATGAAATCATGCCATTTACGCAATGGTGCTATGTAGCATGCACACTATGGGGTGATACTACATAGTAGGGATAGTGGTAAATGAACAAGAAAAATGCAAATTGTGTTTTCCCTTACGATCGTAGATAGAACAAAGTATACTCTTGCAAGGAAATGGCTAATACAAGTTGCTTGGTTTAAAAGCTCGTCACGGCTCGGCCTTTTTGTATATCCTTTTCCGACTTGCTGCTTTCATTAATTTTCCTCTTAGCAAACCCCATTCCTGAGAAAGGGACGGGTTTCTTTGCATCACCAATTAGTTGGAACCGATCGAAAGTTGTGCAAAATTTGATTTATTCAATTAATCTTTCCCTCCGTGGAATGGCAGCTCGGTGGGTGGGCATCCCACGTTCTTTCCTGGCGGAGCATTTCAAATCAATTTGTCGCTGCGGTAAAGGATGTCAAATTGAATTAAGAATCTTATCATCCCTCCAGGCCCCCGGTTGGTGAGTCACCACTGCAAAGGGGTTTTTACGTTGGGTGTTACTCACTCGGGCGAACCGAGTGGGCGATGAGGATTTCATTAAAATTTTCCAATCTATTTGCGACAAGTTCATTAAGCCTGGAGCCGCGTAGGGCGTCGCGGACGGCGCGTACGTCGCTTGGCCGGGAAAAGTAGCGATTGGCAAAAGAAGTATGTGTGCCCACTGCCCAAACCAGCCCTTATCAAGCTTCCAACCGTGGAATGGCATTGAAAAGTTATAAGTATGATTTAAATACACGGGCTTCAGGAAGCGGTGTAGCGATGTACATTATTGTTTTCCCATTTTTTTAAAACGTTTTGAAGCTTTCTGGAAAGATGAAAGAAACAATACACCATTAGAGCGGGCTTTGTCCGCGCTCACTTCAAACAAAACGGTGGAACGCTTTTGTTTATGAAAATGATCTTCCGGGAGCCGTACTTTAAGCGTACTTTGCGTTCAGCTTCGACAGGCTAGCACGCTATGGTACTACTTCGCACAGTTTCGTTGAAAAGATTATTGTTCGTTACGTAGACGCTGCTTGAGTCTTAAAATTATAGGGAATTGTTCAATGACCAGTGGTAAAAAGGCAAACGAGAGCGATACCGATTATACATCAAGTGTTCTGAGAAGCACTTAAGCTGTTTGCCATTTTTATTAATACACTTACAGCAAATACTCCAATCACGTAATGTATAAATTTGGGATCCATCTTGTAATTGTTTAATTTGTGTACGAAAAACTTGTGCAGATAGATCTACTGAATCCAATTTAATCGTTTCCGTCCCATTCCCGACCTAAACAAACGAGACTCCACAAACCTCATAAAACTTGATTACGCACTGCGGTGGAAATAGAATATTACATTCGATTGGCGCGAGTTGGTCGCTGGGGTTGATGCCGTACCACATTTTATTATCCCACCAATGAGTATCGGTTTTATTTTGTTTTTCTTCGATTGCAATCGAAAACAAAAATACGACAGATCTGTACGGCCCACCAAGCCGGCCCAAGCCCGGCGTACCTGCGCGAACCGTTCAAAGTAAAACAAACCATCCCGCACCGTTGACGACAACAGCTGCGAGGGTGGTCCAATGACTGGAAAAAGAAAGAGAAAAAGGTTTTCATCGTTTACCGGCGCTTTTGGTGTTTTTTTTTTTATTTTCCTTCACCAATAGACGATGTCTTACTTGGGTCTAGTCGTACGCTCGATACAAGCCGCGTATATTGGTGAATTGGTAAGAAGTAAGGAAGGCCGCTGTGTTGGTCTTGCCGGGCGATAGCAGAAACAAGATCTTTATTTTGCAAACCGCCGGGTCCGGTCTGGTCTGGTCGTGCAGTTCACACGAAAATAGCTAAATTGGAAACGTAATTCTTTTCCCACGCGTTTGTCTACCGTTTGGCGCGCAGAGATGCCACTTGGTGTGGATTGATTTGACCATATGCATACCATACTCGCACGTATAAAAATACCACACTGACATAGTGCGTCTGTTTTGAGCGCATTTGGTATTGATGAGTTCCGAACAAAAATTGATCCCTCCGCCAAATATGGTAGGTTTGGTTAATCATAACTTTAGAAAAATTCCTCTTTCCAGAAGCCGTGAGAAACGAACAAGTAGTAC